>JAGWCC010001884.1:0-11127 GCA_022651775.1 Drusus annulatus
TTTGTTTTTGTAAAAAAAACTTAAAAACTTTGGGGCGCGGGTGGTGGATAACGGGGTATTACTGATAAAATTTTGAAAAATAAAAAAAACTAAATATACCACCTCATAAACTGTAACTTAAACCTAATAAAATTTTACAAAATGTTATGTAAAATCTTCAATTTGTATCAAATACTTGGAATCTGGGTTAAAAAAGACAAATAATATCACAGTAAGTTAATCACCACAAGAGCATTGCGCATTTACAAGATTAAAAAATATTTTACTCGTGTTTCTCTTATCACCAGGATTTGCTTAGTGAATTTTATCAGACGGTCTTCATAAATATCACAAATTTATTTCTGTTTACACGCTTTTTTTTAAACCTCAGATCAAGTTTGTCCGTGATGAGTACATTATAACTATATCTATAAATACTGTAAAATATAACAAGTTTAGTTATTTCATAAATTAAGTATACGGAGGAAAAATAAACAATGTTTACTTGTAAATACTCTTTCTACACTCTTTTGATATCATTCTTCGCCAGCCGGCTTTGTTGGATGTCGAATTTCTCTTGGCATTTTCAATTCTAGTTAAGCTTCCCAGTAAAGCCCTTAACTTTACTGTTTTATAAAAGCAATTCAAATTTTGGAAAGGATCTTGGTCGTTAACCTAAACCTAACTTTTTAAAATAATAAATGTTCATTTTCATTATGAATACATTTTCATTCAATTGTTATAATCGTAATAAAAACCAAACATGTTTTAAGAAATTGTAAACGTCTGAAGTCAGTGAGTTCATCCCTAATTGGAATATGCTGCAAGTCTGAACGTAGTGGGGAGGGGAATAAAATGAGTTGAAGGAAGGTTGCGAATTTATACACCCGTAATAAAGATAACCGTACCGAACTGAAATTACAAATGTCAAATATCTCAAAGTCGGAACCCCGAAATTTCAATTGTAATAAAAAACATTTATTTTTTTCGTAAAAAAAATCAAAATATTTACTGGATACCGGTCAATTTATTTTGTAACAGCCTGTGCTTTTCCTAGATAACACTTTTTTTTTTTTTTTTTGCTTTTTTTTTATTGGTTACTTTTACATCAAAGTTTACAAAATTTCTTTTTATAATTACAGGCTATTTTAAATATATTAATTGGCATAATTTTTATGGTTTTCGGCAGCGCATTTTAACATACTGAAGACCCTTTGGGTTTTTTTAATATATATTTCTAAAGCATGATAGAAAACTACTATGTGTGCTTTCCGAGCGTTGCTAAACTATCAACCGCTATTTACGTAGATATTGCATAGCAAATCATCACATATAAAGGGGTATGAATCAGTATACAACGCGAAGATGTTAAAATTCACTGAGAGTAGAATTTTTATTCCGTCTAAGAAAATGTGACTTTAATCGCAGGCGAAACCTGTTATAAAAGTGACGTAGTTATTGAAATTGTGTATATTTCTCTCAGCGCTTTTCCCGTTTCCGAGTATCGTGAAAATTCGTTTACCGCACACTGCCTTGAAAATATCAAAATATCTGCCTCGCTAAGCAGATATCCCTTCTCCACTTAAGCAAAACAGCTTCGTTAATTTTACCTTCAATATTTTTATAAAGTTAAAGATAAGAAATAGGCAGTTGAAAATAATTTGCTTCTTGACTCACTAAAAAAAATCTTTTTACGGTGTAGAGGAAAAAACTAAGGAACGTTCATTAACTTTTAGTTTTTACAAATTGACAAAATAAATCGGACTTTATGGTATTAGATCAAACACAAATATGTTACCTATCTCTTGTTTTTCTAAACGCTCTACTATATAATTAAAATATATATTGTACTAGTTTTAGTACCAGTCAATTTTTCTCTTAGAAAATTAATTAATATTTCACAGCTCCTTACCTCGTGATGAGAATAATTAGTCATGCTTAAAATAGTTTCATTAGTATTTGGATTTTCTATACTATGATTTACGTTCGGTACACAAATTCTCCGCTTTATAAGATATGCTGCAAACAGGTAAGTATGTATCAGATTTCTGATAAACTTTCTTTGTACACGATTTTTTACATGTAAGCAGAAAAATTGTTCGTAGGGTTCGATTCGACAGCTTCACTTGAAATTGCCTACAGATGTGAAAAGGCTTTTTACGCGCGAATCCATCGCTAAACGACCCCCATAAAATTGACAGTTTTTTACAAAAATTTTACGAAAGAACAAGAAACAAAAGCAGTGGGGCTCTCATTTGAAATGTAGCGGCCGCCGACCGCATTACGTTTTATTGCGAGTAGCGCCGTGTTAAAGCCACAAAATTCCAAAATGCTCGCCATTAGCATTAAAACGCTATAAATAATATTACACAAAGTAGCGCCATAGAAAAATCTTGCGCTCCGCTTAAGCCGGTGAGATTTTAATGCCAGCAACATCAGTCTTTTGACGAAGATACGCTCCAGTAAATGTGTACACGCATTAAAGCTTATAAACGCTTAGCAACATATGGCGCGCGTCGTCGGCCGGTGCAGGATTCATTATTCAAATTTCCTACTAATAATGGTATGCTAAGGTGACTAACGTAATCGCGTAACTACCAACTCAGTGTATCCACATATTATAAGAATCCCGACATTTCCATCTTGGCAAGAACTTTTCGTGGCAAGTTCAAGAACAAACCGTGACCTTTACCGATTTTCCAAAAAATATTTTTTTCACTCTATATTTCTTTTTTAAAACTTTTGTATGGAAAAGACAAAGGTCTGAAAATATATAAATATTTTTTTTTTGTTCAAACGAGAAGTTGTACAACCTGTTTACTTGTAGTTAAAAATTAATGGGATGTAACGTAGTAATAGCTATACATTTTATCTTCTTGTCTCTTTCTCCCTGTTACTTTGTTATAATTTATATGTTATTCTTTTGTTTTCTTCTGTTCCCTTATTTTTTTTAAACTTTGTTCTCCCTCTGTATGTACGAGCATATATAACCACACGCTAAGTATTTTTTGTTTAGTTCAATTTTGTACCCTGCTGATCGTTAGTCGGTCATAAAATATAAAATAAAATCGTTTTATACAAAATTATGATTTCATTTTCATTATGTATTTTGAATAACTATACAAATACTCCTAAAATAGTGCCGAAAATAAAAAAGCCCTTTTAAATTTACAAGTTTATATTTCCTTTGTCGATAATAATATTGATTATATCGCAGATTTTGTTATTATCTTTACCACGGTCTTCAATTTTTTTCTTAAAGTGGTCTTCTTTTATTTTCTTAATCAAGTTTGTAATATTGTTTCTATATTTGTTTAAGTAATTGTAATAATTCAAGTCATTAGGTTGTTTTCGGGTTTGGTAGAACAGTTTTTTTTTGTTTCTTATTGATGTAACTATTCCATTTATTTATTTATGTTTCACATTATTTATTCACGGTGTTCAGAAATTAGTGGCTTCTGAAGTAATTTATTTAATTTACGGTTTGTAAGCGAGATAGTTTCGTAAAATATTTTTGTCTAAATATAAAAGAAGCCATTTCTCAAATCAGAAAAAAGCTCAAGTGTGTAAAAAAAACGCGTCCTTTCAGCAAAAAAATAAATTATATACATGGTAAAAAAGATCAATGCCGTTTTTCTTGTCAAATTCGGCAGTTTAACTAAAACATAACCTCATAACTGTATGTACTTTAAGTCGTTTCAAAATCGGTGTTACTTAATCGGAATTTATTAACACTTTGATTTTATTCAGATTCTTTGTGAGCTTTAACAAATATAGCTTTTGGTATTAATTGAAACAAAAATATTTACATCAGTCGAAAGTCTTCACACAGATATAGTATACATGACGGATAATGTATCGCACCTACCACTTATATAATAAAATAACAGTTTTCAAGGGAAAACTGTATGAGTAAAATAAAGGAAAGGAATGATGGAGCGTGTAAATTAAGCATTATGGTGGAATGGGTTTTTATTTTATCCTTGAAATTTGTATTTATTATTATTATGTTTTTGTTATATCGACTTTTTATAGATTCGTTACAAAAACCCAGTTAAGAAAGCACACTGGACTTTATGCTTAAACTGTGAATTATCGTTATTGCTGGGTGGAAATTTCATTGGTTTTATCATCGCTTGTGCTATGAGAGAGCCTAAAAATGACTTTAATTTAGATTCAATACAGCTACAATGTAATCCAACTTGTGCGGTAAAGCTTATATCTATATATGAGGCTTGTAGAAACAAACACGGCAAAGTCCACCGATAATGGAAAATGAGTTAAATATGAGGTTCGAAAGAGTAAAAAAAATGCTTCATGATGCAATGTTGCTTTCTTAACAAACACGGCTCTAAACCATTTATTTTTACGGATTAAAATTGAGTTCCATAACAAACTCGGCAAAGTCCACTTCTTTCCAAATCAAAGACGGCAGTTTTCAAACGGACCAATAGGAGCGTTGTAAATAGCTGTTTTCAAGATGGCGGTTTGTTGTTGTAAAAATTGTTTTGTAAAAGTTGAGATATTGACAATTTCGCAAATTACCGAAAATGTCCGCTGACGTGCATGTTGAACTAGCATTTCGGTGATAACTGGAGAAATCTTCCTGCTCTTGAATATTATTCCGCATTCATATCTTATTAAATCTTTAAAACAAATTTATATAAAAAAAATATCAGAATAATAGTTATTATTCTTTTCTAATTTTTTCTTTCGATTTTTTAGTTTTTTTTTTTTTTTTTTAATTATTAATTAGGTCACCATAACTTACAAACTTTTTCAAAATATTTTGTGAGATATTATTGTTTTGTATTTCTATCAAAATAAATAATTTTTTAAATGTAAAACTATTTTGTTACTGACTTTGACTGCAACCTTGTGAAAAAACGTGTCCATTTCAAAACTGGCAAAGTCCAGTTGTGTTGATAACAAAAAGCGGCAGTTGAAAAGCTAACAGTATGGTGCCCGGTAACCTGTAAATTCTCTTTGACACGACGAGTAATTTTTGCAGCGTTTGAAGTGAGCCATCAAAGGCACTTTCGATCACTGCACCATGTTCTCGGCTCGCAAGACCAACTTCTAACCACAGAACAAAGCCAACGGATGAGTTAATTGTAGTTCCCTTAGAGGCATGCCTTATTCGGTTGGCAGTTTCTTACCCTTCAATCGGAATCAAATACGACGATGTGATAAATAGATATGTTGTACCCATGTAGTCATTACGTCTTACTTCAAGTTGGTGTAACACAAAGGCATAACTATTGGGTTTGGTAGTTTCTTACACATTAAATAGTAATTATCTAAGCATACATTAAACGTTTGGTAGTTCATTATCAAATATCGTAATATAAGTTCGTAATCAAATATGACGATACGATAAAAAAGGTTTAGTTTATCTAAAATTGCGAACAATTTCAATGGCTAATGTGCCTTCCACTGGAAACCTTGGACATTTTCCTAACTGACCATGTAGAATTAACAGATAAATCATCTGCAGTTTTGCGTGTATTAGAATGCTATAAAGTGACGATTAGCGTCGTTTTGGGAGCTGAGCCTTAAGAGAAATTTACAAAACCCCCCACTTGATATTCTAAAATCAGTGTAAATTCACATTCATTTGGAAATTCTTCAGGTCCTTTAGAATCGCTGGAGTCTTGCAGTAAAAAAACGTCAGCCGATGATCCTGCTAAAGCCCTATGGGGCGTTAGTGAATCAATAAACATATTTCTAGCAAACGCGTTGTATCTTGGACATGTTCGAGTTACAACGCGTTTGATATGTCTAAGGTACAACACCACGCCGAAATAACAAAAGCAATTAATAGTTTTTTTTAGGTTAGGAATACAAAATACTTAATAACCTAGTGTTATAGATATATGAAATTTGATTCAATTAAAAAATATACTTATTCACACAGGAAACATAGTACGTCATACAATTGCAAAAAAAAAGAAAAAAACTTACTTTCGTGATGGAAAATTTTCAAAATCACGTCATATAAACTCGCGTGTCGTTTGCCGTCTGAAACTATCGTCAACTTTTATTTACCTAGCGTCACGTGTTTAAACTACTATTGTCAATTTCAAGATAAAATTACGCCAATATACAAAAATATAAATGTGTTCGAGATACAACCATGTCCAAGGTACAACACATTCCCTTACACGAAGTTGTCCAAATGGTCCTATGTCTAATATGCGTTTTGTTGGTTTAGAAAAACATGTTGTAAATATATTTGTGACGTCATTGTTTTATATTTGATTGTTTGCAAAATCAGGGTTATCTACTTAAGCTCCTTTACCGTCATACCGCAGATATTCTGACACCATGAATCGGCAAATGGACTTCCTTATTATTTTGCCACCAGACCTTATCTGTCGCATATGGCAGCTTTGTGCACCAATACTCAGAATCGATATTATGAGGGTTTAATAAGTATCTTTTCTGCCCCGTGGCCATATCAACTTGCTTGTTCTGTTGCCATGAAGATTCGAACGACAAGATTTCGTATTCTTAATGTTGGTCTTCCTTCTGTATTCCGGTTGTCATGTGCGGGGCCCACTGCGGATGATAAAATCAGTGAACAACCCACTGGCATGAGAACGATCGTATTATCAGCAAAATTTACATTGGGGTCGAAACCAGTCATAGAACGTAGTAAAATATTGATACAAAATATATTCAATACAACATCCTTGTACCTGTACCTTATCTACCTCGTTACAATATATTAATTGTTTTGTTTATTATTTACCTTAATCCTTTTTTTGATTGAAACATCGAAGTTTTGCGTTTTTTTTTTCTAAAATAAAATAATAACAAACATACGCCATTTTCCCGGAGGTAGGTTGAACTTTTAAATTTTTCCAAGCATTGTTGATATTGTTAGTTATGGGGTACCTATTTTAAATAGGTGATAAATCCGTATACTGAAGCACTAAAAGCTCTCAAACGGTGATAAACTTATTGAAATTTACACAGCTTTTTCATTTTGAATTTCTAGGTGACAAATATGTTTAGGTTAGGTCTTAATTTCTAACCCAAGCAATGAAGGAGGAAAACGTCTTAAGTACAAAAATAGTCACTATTAGTTTTTATAGGGTTGGTTCTATCTTCTAGATAGTTGTATTTTATATAATAATTATTGTAATACGTGTTTATTCCAGTGTCATATCATGCATATATTACAGTTAAACAACATTGAGATTGAGAAAAATATTCATCGGAATCTACTTTCATCTCATTTTTGTAACTGATTTATCTAACCAGCATTAACATAATATACACACAATTACATCCTTTAAAAAAGTCAAATATCAACTACCAACAGTAGTTAAAGTATTTTGATTTCGAAAAATATATATAAAAAGCTCTTTTCATGCCGTCTATATTATAATATATAGTTTTTACTTAATAACAGAAAGTTACTACAAAACAGTTAAGAGTTTTAGAATATACCAAAATAGATCTGAAAACCTCAGAAACAAAAAAAATACTTATATTTACTAACGTTTGGAGTATGAATTCGAGGTTAACAAAGAACAAGCAATTGTATACAATGATTTTTTTTAGTTTAGTAAGTAAAGATTGTTTTCTCCTTTAATACCTACATTTTAGGTCATTTGAAAGATATTAACATTCTCACGCTTTTGGTAAAATGAACAATTGAACGTTTTATAAACAAAACTCTGCAAGAAGAAACAATAAACAAAGTTTAAAAGGTTGGCATCCCCTTCTTGAAAGGACGTTATAATATATGACGATGTTTACGAAAAAGTTTTGGCAGGTAGCGCAAATAGGGATAGGCTTCATTTTTCTAAGGCTGCAAGAGAAAATTGGGTGGCTGCGGAAGAGGGATGGCCATAGCCGGGGATGAGAGGGAGGGAGAAAAAGGGAATCAATTCAAGCCGGGTGTGTTTACATATAATTCTGGAAAAACTCGTCACGGACGAACCAAACTTTTTTATTGGGGGCGTCGTCTTCTCGTCTAGGATCATTGAAGGTTTTTTGTTTGTTTTTTAGTTGTTTTCGGATGCAAAAAAATATTACACAACACGTCTGAAAATAGACGCTTTTAGAAAGAATTGGATGGAAAACACTGTAAACCCCATTTCTTGTGGAGCAAGTGGGTTTAGAGGATGGGTAGATGATATAGCATTACACAACTCTGTCTAGGCGCACGCTCGATGTTTCATTCACATTCGTCCATCGTCTCATGCATACTCTTCTAGTATTGTTATTCTGTTTTCTTATATGAGCCGACTTAAGTTTTTAATTCACTTGGTCGTGCCAAACTAGGGGTACTATATTTATTCCCGATTGGGCACACTGCCGACTTCTCCTGTTTACCGTGTTCCGCTTCTGTGCCCGCGGTATTTTCTCGCTGGTGCACCAGCTTACAGAGAATTGAGGCTGATAGTTCCTCTGAACAGGCTCCATTGTAATATCTGTGTCAGGTGATTTCTTACTTTTTTATTTGATGTCTAAATACAAGTGAGGGCATGAGCACCACTCAGGAGTATATTGTTGCTATAATTAAAACTAATGATGGAAACGATTTGTTAAAAAAAAAATTCTAAGGGTTCATATTTAGGGTTCAACTAGATCAATGAAGGAATTTCTGCTAGTGCCTAGTTAAAATTATTTTTTTTTTCGAAAAGAAGAAACAGAAAATATTTTTTTAGAAATACGTTCGTTTTAGTCATTCCATTTTTTTATTCTACGTTCAGAAGACAATTTAAAATTTCAGAGTAACTTTCTTGAATTTGGTTATCTTATTTACAATAACTTAATTTATTTCCATTAGAACACTATAAGTACGCATAAAGTTTTGATGTCCCATTTTAGTAATTGAGTCTATGTACCAAGAGGTTTTTTTATGATTTTGTTGTTTTGGGTAACTTGTAGGTCTCCATCACTAGAAAATTCTATTTAATTGTCATCGTGAAAACCATTTCATCTAAGACAATAGCTGGAATAATATACCGACACAAAACAATATTGTTGGAATTCAAGCCATTTTAAAACAATCGTATTTTTGGCAAAAAGCGATTCAAATAATAATTGGCTTTCTACTAATTTACTTTCAATTTTCAACATCACGTTTTTTTGTACCATTCGTATATTTGGTACATTATTTACTAGCAAAAAACTCTTTTTATGAAAAAATATATTTTGTTGCAGAATAAATTTGCATTTTTTATATTTCAATAGTTTAAACGGTTATCATACTACAACACATGGATTTGGTATTATTCAAAAGATATTCGTAAGTACTACAATAAGTAGGTATATTAAAGTTTTATTGTGTAATTTTGAATTAATTAAGGGCATAATTAAATATTTTTGGCAAACATCTTTAATTTTTAGCCATTATTATTTGCGTTCATAAACAATATAGTGTTATAAAAAGGTTAATTGATTAATTCATAATACTCTTCCGGAAGCGTTGGTGTACTAATACAAACTATTGAAACTCAATGAGCGCAAATAACAAATAGCTATAGAATTTTCAATCCATTTAGTAAACGGTTTTTTTATCCCAATGGATCATTTCCAATGAACGCTGATATTTATTTTGAGCTCTTCCGATTTCTTCTGAATGCGTTTTGTAATTTGTTGACCGACTAGAAAATGGTAGTATTATAGTTGACTTCGTATATATATGAAGTGTATAAAAACCCAATATAATTTTTTACTTTTATTATTTTTCAATTTACGTTTGGTTATATAAGTCGTGCGATGATTAGAAATTTCAGTCGCGTAAGTTATCACTGAAAATAATGAAATGGGATACCCACACCGTTAAGACCTTATAAGTAGATATTAAATTATATTTATGTGCTTATACGTCAGCCTTTTTGGTCGATAATGAATATTGGAGCCGTTTTTCGTGGTTAATGTATATTTCTGCCATTTTGTTCTTAAGCATAATGTTTCCGAGCAAATCGACCTGAACACGTATTCCCTGGGATTTTTTCGGTTATAGAAACGCTTTATATTAGTCTTGTACACCTCCCCCTTCCCCTTCCAAGATATTACAAAATTCCAGAAATGCGAACAACAACCTCAGATTTCAGTTGTTAATCATTATCTGAGCATTGTTTTACTAAAATTAAAATTTGTAGCTTTCTCAATTAAAGATGCATATTTTGACACTTTTCGGTTTGTTTTGGCATTTTTAGTAAATATTTTGACATTTTGAGTGCGTTTTTTTTTTGTGCATTTATTAGGGCATTCAATTGGGTTTTTACCTAGAAATATCCTAAAAGCAAAATGGTTTTACTCTTTCAAATCACACGACCAAGCGTAGTGTATTTTAAATATGCCAAATGCATTAATAATCCTTAAAGTTTCTTTGAAGAATATCGCTATCGTTAAAACACCGAATATATATTTATTATTATCGGCCAAAACAATAATCGAATTCTTCACGAAAGTTATTGCGTTGTTTGTATATATCGCAACCTTTTCGAAACGCCCTGTACTTATTCAATAGATTCATTTATCCACAAAAAATAATTTGTCTCGATACTGATTAAAAAATATGTTTTTTTTTACGTGAATACCGCACAAGAGTCTCAACTGCTCCCAACCGTCTAGAGCCAGTGAGACTATGGCACCCCCTATAAGGGTATTTTGTGAGGCTAAAGGTAGTGAGGAGGAAAAGTAGACGAGGAAGGGGAAGGTTAGGAAGTACCTGGCTATTCAGATCTGGTCATCAAACACGGCTAAAGCCATTTCAAGCAACGTTTCAATTCTGAATGGTGGTCTTTCACCAGGGCGATACTTATATTATCTACCACTCTGGAACGTGCCGCAAATATCAATTAAATGTGTTATGACACATATTAATTAAATCAAATTTATTTGCGCACGCCGGGTTTGAACCCGCAACCTCTGGATTCGTAGTCGACCGTCTTTCCACTCGACCATGCAGGCCGTCAAAATATATTTCAATATGCATCGCTGTACTGTACTTTATTCGATAGAGTGTCCATATTTATGTCATCCAATTTTGGTAAGTATCGATGATTGAAATATAGATATCCATCGAAAAACGAATGGTCGTAAAGTACGATATTATTTGATTTGTTATGAAGCATGGATATGTACGAGTATAACACTGATCGTAAATAAAATAGCTAA
>JAGWCC010001885.1:0-11341 GCA_022651775.1 Drusus annulatus
CCCAAAAATTTTTAAATTTTTCGGAAAAAAAAAAACGGGGGAAATTTTGATCTACCTACTTTTACAGTAGCCTTTATCTTAGCACTTGTTATAAGTTTTTGTGAGCTTGGTGGGTCAAATTCCAAAGGCGTTTATGAGTATGTAGACTGAAAAATTATCACTCGCTTAGGTAGCGGAGCTACAGATTACTTAGTATTCTTTGGTGTGGCTTCGATTAAGTTAACAGTAGTAGTTGAATATGCAGTCCCTCTGGCTTTGCTGAGTATTTTTGGAATTGTTCTTTGCTTCTTCGCTTTGATTTATATGGGTTCTCGGATGAATAATAAAAGCTGGTTTGAGCGAAGTATCTTTGTATTTGGTTATGCAACAGGTATATTTGCGATTGGACTGACTCTTCTGCGAATTGTGCATCCAGAAAACCGTTCCAAGACTTTAAATGACACAGCCGTGACAGGCCCCTTGAATACCCCATTAGAGATATTTGCTTGGGGTTGGGGTCCAGCGTGGCTTTTGACGGGCTTACATTGGGAGTTTATTGGTATTTACCTAGCCTTTACCATTGGCACAGTGATTTTGTCGAAGGTTTGCGGATGGTGGTACACCAGCCCAATTGCGAGCCGAGAGGCAGTCGAAGAAGACTAAGAGTAAGAATAGGCATAAAATCTCTCAGTTCAGTTATAACTCTTTGGGTTATAACAGAGTTGAGAGATTTTTTTAGATGGGAGTAGTGGGTATGGAGAAAGAGAGAATTAGTAGGTTGGTGATTGAAGTCAGTGACTATGCCAAAAAGCTTCGCAATCAATTTCATATGAATCCTGAGCTAAGTGATCAAGAGGTGGAGACTCAGAAGACGATTTGTAAAGAATTAGACTTGATGGGGATTGAATATAGTACTTATGAAGATAGGAATGGAGTTATTGGGATCATTAGGGGAGGAAAACCCGGGAAAACAATTGCTTTTGTGCTGATATGGATGTTTCGCCCATTCTCGGAAAAGAATGAAGTACCTTATAAATCTAAAAATGATGGAACCATGCATGCCTGTGGACACGATGTACATATGGCGATTTTGTTGGGTACAGCCAAGGTGCTCGCTAGCCTGAAAGAGGAACTCGCAGGAAATGTGAAATTGTTTTTCCAACCAGCAGAAGAATCAGATGGGGGAGCTAAGCGGATGATTGAGCGGGGAGCGATGGAAAATCCGAAGGTGGATTATGTCTTTTCTCAACATGTGGAGCCAGAAATTGAATTGGGTCTGATTCGATCAAAGCCTAAGTATCTTAATGCAAGCAGTAATACTTTTTATGTGACGATTCATGGGAAAAAGTCTCACGGAGCCTATCCAGAGCAAGGGGTCGATGGGATTTATACAGCCGCGGCTATTATTATGAATTTACAGTCTTTAATTAGTCGCCGAATTGCAGCAGTAGACCCAGCAGTCTTAACGATTGGGAAATTTGAAGGGGGAACTGCTAGCAATATCATTGCAGATGATGTGAAATTTACGATTATGTTGTGAACCACTCGAAAAGAAACAAGAGAAAAATTGATCAAAGGAATTCAAGAAACCATTGAATCAATTTCTAAAATAAACGGAGCTGAATGTGAAGTGATAATGGGTCAATATGGATATGATGCCATTTATAATGATCCAGACTGCACCAGTGAAGTGGAACGAATTTGTAATCACTACTTAGGCCAAGGGAGCTATCCGGACTTGGAGGCTCCTTTTATGGGAGTCGAAGATTTTGCTTACTTTTTACAAGAAGCACCGGGTACCTATTATCAATTGGGCTGTAGAGATGAGAAAAAGGGGATTGTCTCAGGACTTCACTTTGATACATTTGATGTGGCTGATGGGACCATTGAGAAAGGGATTTTGATGCAGTGTGGACTGGCAGTGGAGTTTCTAAGTAAAAAATAAGCAAAATTTTTGATGGTAGATGAAGTGAAACAATTGAAGTATCCCATGTTTTTATGGCCCTATAGTTCATATTTATCTCTAGCTTTTTGGGCCTTGGTTCTGGTGATGCTTGCTTTTCAAGAAGATACTCGGATTTCGATGTATGTGGCGCCTTTCTGGTTTGGTTTATTGATTTGGACATACTACTTTCTTGGATTTAATAAAGCAGATAAAATAAAAAAGAAAACAACTGAGAAAACAAGATTTTGATGGAATTGGAATTTGATTTAGTGCATTCTAGTTTGAAGATTTTATAACAATTAACTATATTTTATGATTAATTATGGGGAATTCTCTTGTGTTTGGTATATAATCCAAAAGATGGTAGGCACGGTTTTTCGTGTCTACCATCTTTTTATTTAGCTTTGTTTTGTAAATCAAAATTAACCAAAGTTAACAATAGTGGGATAGAAATGGTGGATAAAGATAAAATTTTGTAATTATTGAACTAAAAAAAGTTTGATGTTATAAAAATTCAAATATTGATAAATAGTGGACAAAAAACAAATCATTTGTGAACTGTATTGAATAAGCAAAATTTAATCGATATGATAAAGACAACGATAGTGGATGCGGTTGGTGCACTTTGCGGGAGCGTAGTTTTGCGGAATATAAAGAGGGAGCGAAAAAACAGTGGTAAAGAGAAAAAAGAAAATACTATTATCCAGTTTGATTGGTTTGTATTGTTTGGGAATATCTTTTCAAATAGAGGCAGGGCGGGTCTACACAGCGGAAGAGCTGACTGCGTCGGGAAACGTAGTGACAATTGATGCTACCAACGGAGCGCTGGGACCAGATGCACTAGGGATTCGACACAATGGGTCTAATGAAGAAAAATTTGTATATACTGGAGATGTTCAGGTTGACATTACAGGATACGATTTGGCAACCATTTCAGGCCGTACAAGAGTTGGAATTGTTGCTGCAACAACCGACTTAATTTTAGGAAAAACAACCTTGACGTGGCGAAATGATGACTCTAATCAGTCAAGTGATGTTACTGTAGAAGGTATCAGAGCATTTGCAGGCTCTACGATTACTTTAGGGGCTGGATCGACAATCGATATTGAAGCGAATAGTAGTAATGCAGTTAATGGATTATATGCAGGAAATAATGCAACGAATGGGCCGGGGAATATCATTTTGGCAGACCAGACTACTGTTTTGGTAAAAAATCAGGGCACTGGAACCGTTCATGGTATTTTGGCTTATGATGGGGCACATATTAGTACGGGCAATCATTTGGATGTTAATGTATCCCGAGGTACTTCTGGAGTTAGAGCGCTGGAAGTAGGCTTTACTGGCGCTAACCTTTCGGTCGGTTCTGATACAAAAGTTGTGGCCAATTCTGTGGTCGGGACCGCTTTAGGTGTTTTTGTATACTACGGAGGCCTGTTTAATGCTCAAAGAAATTTAAATGTTCAAGTGGATTCAACAACAGCCGCATATGGACTTTATGCGAGAAACAGTGACTCGAAGATTCAGTTGGGTGGTGCCACTGTGGGGGCGAGTAAAAATGGCATTGCAAGAGCTGGGTCGTCATTGGTTGCAGTGAATGGTGCAACTATCCAAGGGAATCTTGGGAAGTATGATTTAACAGGAAATTGTTCAGTAGGGATAGATTTTGATCCCCTGCTTTTACTGGGGCTTCTCAAATTACTGGCACAGGAGTCATAAATTTCGATATGACCGGTAGTTTCTTGGAATATGATTTCAGTCCAATTTTGATAGCTTGGCTTTCAATGGTGGCTCATCAAATATAATATTTGCTGGTGATAACACTTTTAAAACTCTTTCCGTAGGCGAACTATCGGGAAGCGATGGGGTTTTCACCATGCGCACGGATATTGTAGGGGATGGTGCAGGCAATAATGGGGGAGATATTTTGCAAGTCACAGGAACGAGTGCTGGCAATCATTTCGTTAGGGTCCAGAATAATGGCTCTTGGAATGCTACGGGAAATGAGACTTTGACAATTGTCCGAACCGAAGATGGGGTTGCCACATTTCAAAATACAAATAGGGTCGATCTTGGGGGGTATGAGTTTAGTCTACGAGATGTGGCTGGATCAAATCAGAAAGAATGGGAACTTTATGGAACGAAGAAAAGTACGACGACAGGTTCGGCAGGGGTAAATCTCTTTGCCGGTTCTTATCTTCTCAATTATGCAGAAACCCAAACTTTGATGAAGCGAATGGGAGATTTGCGACAAGGAGACGAAAAGGGTACTGTTTGGGGACGGGTGTATGGCGGGAAATTTCATTCTAATTCTGACAGTTTTTTAAAAGATTTTGATATAAACTATATGGGGATTCAAGTTGGGGCAGATAAGAAGTATGTATATAAAGATGGTCGTGGCACTGCCTATTTGGGAGGTTTCTTTGGATATACCCGGGGCAACTTAGATTATGGACAGGGTAGTGGTACTGTGGATTCTAAATCTTTTGGAGGCTACTGGACTTACGAACATCAAAATGGCTTTTATGCTGATGGGGTCTTAAAATATGGATGGATGAAGAATGATTTTGATGTGCTGGATTCTGCTGGAACGAGAGTAACGGGAGAAGATATTTCGACTCAAAGGTTTTCGGCTTCGATGGAAGTGGGGCGTCGTTATCATTTTGATCAAAAAGATAACAATGGCTGGTATGTGGAGCCTCAGGCTCAATTGACTGGGAGCCATCAAAATGGTGATCGCTTTACAGCTTCGAATGGCCTTAATGTAAAAGTAGACTCCTTCAGCAGTGTACTTGGGCGGGTAGGAACTCATATTGGCTATGAAGCCAAAAGTGGTCGGAACCCAATTAATGTCTATGGTAAAGTTTCGATAGTGAAAGAATTTGATGGAGAGGTAAATTATTCATTTAATGGCTCCAAAGAAAATACAAGTTATCAAGATACTTGGCTATCCTATGGAATCGGAGTGACTGGAAAAGTTGGAAATCGTCACAATCTTTATCTGGATATCGAACGAGCTACAGCGGGTCAATTTACTCAAAGCTGGGCATTAAATGGTGGGTACCGCTTTACCTGGTAATTGCTTTAATAAAAAGAATTTTGAATATAGAAATGCCCCATAGGTTGTAGTAATTACAACTTATGGGGCATTTTCTTATTTGGATTACCTTTTTATTGATGAGAAATTAAATAGGATATTCTTCTGCTTCTTTTTTTGCAATGACTTCGACTTCTACTAAGATGTCTTGAGGGAGTCTAGCTACTTCTACGCAAGAGCGAGCAGGGAAGGGGGCGGTGAAGTACTGAGCGTAGACTTCGTTGATTGCGGCGAAATCATTCATGTCTTTGATGAAGACAGTGGCTTTCACAACGTTTTCAAAATCAAGTTTAGCTGATTCGAGAATTGCTTTGACGTTTTTTAAGCATTGGTGAGCTTGGGCTTGCACATCGCCAGCTACAATATCACCAGTTGCTGGATCAATTGGAATTTGGCCAGAAGCAAAAAGTAGGTTTCCAGCCCATACGGCTTGTGAGTAAGGACCAATTGCGGCTGGAGCTTTGTTGGTTGAAATAATTTTTTTCATATAGAACACCTCTTTCATTTTTTAGCGACTGAGAGTAGTCAGACCAGATAAGCTCCTATGAACTACTCGGGCGGCATAATATCGATAGACTAGGGCGGCAATAATACAAACTCCTCCTAGGACAGGAAGGACAAGCACAATTCCTTGCCAGTCGATCAAGCGACCAATAATAAACCCACCGCAGGGGCCAAGGCCCATCAAGCAGATCGAGTAAAAGCTCACAACTCGGCCACGCATGGTGGGGGCCGCAAGTAGCTGGATCACTGTGTTGGTGGAAACGATGCTGGAGATCGCTCCATAACCAGCCAGAGCATTCAAAAGAAATGCCCAGCCGATGCTCGGGTAGAGTGTAAGTAAAATCTGGCTCACCCCAGTGATTAGCAAGCCTCGGAAGATGACTTTTTCTGATCCAATGACTTGGCTGCGGATCGCAATTGCTAAGGCTGCAAATATTGCTCCCACTCCGAAGGCCATCATTAAGATTCCAAGCGTATCGGAGCTACCATCAAGAAAGTCTCTAGCTAAGATTGGTAGGATTACCATTTGCTGAGCTCCAAAGATGCTGATCGTGGTGAGCATGAAGAAAGAATAAATCAGAGCCGGTGTTTCTCTAATATAGCGGAACCCATCAATAAATTCTTTCGAAATATTTCGTTGAACTGTATCTACTTTCTTGAAAACCGGTAGTTTCATTGCTCGAAGAACAAAGTTGCTCGAGGCATAGCCGATACCGTTTAATAAAAAGCAGAGTCCTTCGCCGAAGAAATAGACTACTTGGCCTCCTACAGCTGGCCCGATGGCTCGGGCTGAGTTAAACATCAGTGAGTTGAGAGCAATTGCGTTGGGTAAATCTCTTTTATCATCAACCATCTCCACCACAAAAGATTGGCGAGTGGTCATCTCGAAAGCGTTGACTAGTCCCATGAATAGGGCCAAAGTAAAGAGCATCCAAAGTTGTATCAAGCCAGTTGGGGTGAGAAAGGCTAAGGTAAGGGCATGGATAGCTGCTAAGAATTGGATGATTCGAAGGAGGGCTCGCTTTTCGCAGCGATCTGCAACGACTCCGGCTACAGGACCTAAAAAGATTGTTGGTACTTGGGTCAGGGCTACTAAGAGCCCAAGCGATGTGGCAGTTCCGCCGAGGCGTAGGAGCAACCAGCCTAAGGCCAATTGTTGCATCCAGTTGCCAATCAGTGTGATTCCTTGGCCCATGAAGTACAGGCGATAATTGCGATAGCGGAATGCACGGGTAGATTTTCCCAACCGTACTTTAAAGCTTCGTTCGGAGAGTGGGAGAAATCCCATATACATACCCCTTTCCCAAGTTGCGCTAACTTTCTCTTCTATTGTACGGTAAAAAAGAGAAAAGAAAAACCCCTAGCTCTGGGCTAGGGGTAATAATCTTTTATCCTGCGTGGATATATCGATCGTGGCATTCTGCTTTTTTCGCATCATTGAAATTTTCAATATTGGAAAGATAACCAGTAATGCGGCGTACTCGACGAATTGGTGATTTTTCCACTGCATGAAGTACGACTTCGTCGCCATCTAATTTAAGTTCAAGAGATGCGATCTCTTTCCCCATCATAGCCCATTCAGTAATTTCTTGGGTAGCTAATAGCTCAATTTCTTGGATTGATAAATCTTGATCTGCAAGAATTGTAACACCTTGAATTTGCATAATTGGTTCCTCCTAAATGCCTCAAAATCCATATTCCTAATCTATTTTTAGATTATACCACATCTAGTGAAAAAACAAAAATTAAATCACTATATATGGGAAAAGCTAGGAAATATAAGCCTTTTTGCCAGATCCGGATTCGATAAAAAAGCCTTTTGTTTTCTTAGTAAAAAAGGTAGAATAATAAGGTGTAAAAATGTAATTTTTGTAAACTGAAATAGATGGATTACTGAAAATTTTGTAAAGGGAGGTAATCGAGGTGCGGGAGCAGCGAGATGTTGGGAAATTGGACCGGTATTTTCAAGAATATCAGCAGACCGGAAAAGTGAATAGCAATGTGCATCCTTGGGTAAAAGAATCTTGGAAGCGATCCAAAGTAGAAAAAGTATCCAGTGGAGAACCGAAAAATCAGCATCAATTAACTCCGTCGGAGCAAGAGCAGCGCAAGCAGTTTCATCAGGGGATTATTCGTCATGTGAAGGGACTTGTGAGTGCTGCTCATAATTATTTAGGCCAAAAGAATATCAAAGTTCTTCTTACTGATGAAGATGGGTACATCTTGGAGACCTTTGAGGAACCTTATTTAACAAGTGGCAATTTATTTGAAAAAGGGCAAAAGATTTCGGAAGAAGATATTGGAACCACTAGCTTGCCAATTGCGTATCTTCATCAAACTAGCTTGTTCTTTTTTGCACCAGAGCTTTGGCAACGATGGCAACATTCAGGCTGGATGGGGACTTGCCCGATTCTGCTAGAGGGTATAATTCGATATGGTATTTCTTTTGTTTCTGATCAGGAAGAAGAAAATTTTGAAATTGTAACAACTTTACTCAATTTATTTCGAGCCAGTGTAGAAGAGTATGTTAAAACCTATGAGGAACTTGTGGCCAATCAAACGATTTTGGATTCGGTTCCTTTGGCAATTTACCGAATTCGTCCAGATAGTAAATTACTTTATGCGAATCGACTGGGTACTCAACGGATTTTGGGAATTTCACCACAAGAATCGAAGCCAAAATTAAATGAGCTAATCACCAATTATGATCGGACTCCCATTGCGAAAGCGGCTCAGGGGATACCGACTTATAATAAAGAGGCCAATTGGCATACTTTGCGAAAAAGTTATAATGATATTACCACTGCGGTTCCGATCGAAAGAAACGGTGAAGTGGAAGAGATCATTACAGTGACCATGCCGATCGAAGACCTTCGGACTCTGGTGGCTCATGCGGCTGGCTTTAGTGCCAAGTACACCTTAGATAGTCTTTACGGTGAAGCTCTTAATTTTACTCAAATGAAGGAAAAAGCTGCGAAAGTGGCTTTGTTGCGGACGCCCATTCTATTACTTGGTGAGAGTGGCACTGGGAAGCAACGGCTGGCCCATGGGATTCACCAAGCTTCAACTCGATCCGAAGGACCGTATATTTCGATTAAATTTGGGGACAGCCCGCTGGAACTTTTAGAAATGGAACTTTTTGGACGGGTCGATGCAGACGGGGATAGTCATCCAGGTAAATTTGAATTGGCTGATGGAGGGACTCTTTTCTTGAATACCTTAGAAAAGATGCCCATTGCATTAGGATTGAAAATGTTGCAGGCTGTTTCTCAAGGAATTATTTATCGAATGGGAGAAACGACTCCACGAAATGTAAATGTGCGAATGATTGCTTCTTCCGATGTGGAGCTAAAAAGATTGGTCGATCGAGGCGAATTCTCTTCGAATTTGTATCACTGGCTTTCCAAATCAGTGATTCGAGTGCCTTCGTTGAATTCTCGTAAGGAAGACATTGCTTTGTTGGCTGGGCATATTATTGAAGAATTAGCTCAGCAGAATAATTTGCCAATTAAAGAATTGTCGCCTAGTGCGGTGGAAGTCTTGAAAAGCTATGATTGGCCTCGTAATATCAAGCAGCTTCAATTTGTGGTGGAGCAAGCATTTTTCCGAACTTCGTCCTTGGTCTTGGAGGCAAAAGATATCTTGTTGCCTGGTTCGGATGAAGGAAGTTCGTCTTGGAAAGAGGACCGAGATACGTTCCTACGGCTTTGGAGTGAGGCTGGGGGAAATGTAAGTCGTCTTGCAAATATGCTCCGAGTGAGCCGAGTGACTTTGTATCGATATATGAAAAAGCATGGGGTGCTTAAAGAATAAAAAAATAGGAAAACTCGTAACATCTTACGAGTTTTTCCGTCATTTTAATGAATGAATTTGGATGGAGGGTTTCGTTTTGCGTTTGCGTCGGCAACCTAGATTAATCGAACTTGTAAAGAATCATCCTTGGAGAATTGATCCAGTTTCTCCAGGGCAATGGCGAGATTTGTTTCCCGAAAAATCGACCCAATTAGCATTGGAAATTGGTAGTGGCAAAGGTGGGTTTCTTGCTGGGATGAGTAAAGTTTATCCAGAGATGTCTTTTATTGGTCTGGAGAAAATACCTGAGGTAGTTTGGCAGGCTTGTAAGAGGCTGGAGAAAGAAAATATCCCCAATGTACGGATGCTAGAAGAAGATGCGCGAGACTTACCTACGCTTTTTGCGCCTGGTGAGGTGGATCGGATTTTTCTAAATTTCAGTGATCCTTGGCCGAAAAGTCGGCACGGTAAAAGACGATTGACCTATCGAAGCTTTTTAGCCAGATATTGTCAGGTATTGGCTCCGGAAGGAGAAATTCACTTCAAAACAGACAATCGGGCTCTATTTGAATTTTCTTTGAATGAGTTTGCGGCTTTAGGATTGAAAATGAAAAACATTTCATTAGATTTGCATAGCAATGAGCCAAAGGATAATGTGAGAACTGAGTACGAGACGAAATTTTCTGAGATGGGGATGCCCATTTTTAGAGTGGAAGTTAGCTTCCCTGAGTCTTGGCCTTTTGAGGAATATTTAAATCAATAATTAGTTTGCAAAAAGAAAAGGAGGCTTCTATGGGGCGAAGATTATTTGAAAACTCTGGAGAGTTTCTGCTTTTTTTGACTTTAGGGCTTCTTTTTATTGGAGGAGTAAATATTTTTTCCTCCAGCTTTGTAGTAGCCAGTCAGGATTATAATAATAGTTATCATTTTTTAATTCGTCATGGTATTAGCATCGGGATCGGTGGATTTGGTACTTATTTTATCTATCGATTGGATTATCGAAAAGTCATCAAAGCTTTGCCCATATGGCTTGGGATTGTGGCCTTGCTTTTAGCTTTAGTGTTACATTTTGGGATTGTAGTCAATGGAGCTCGGCGGTGGCTGGGGCCGTTCTTTGGATTTCAAATTCAGCCATCTGAGTTGGCCAAGTTGGTAGCCATCATGTTGGGTGCTTGGTATAGCTCTTTTTGTTATCGAAAAGGAGAGATTCCTACCATCTTTTATTGGCCTACTGGAGTGATCTTTCTTTTCTTTGGACTGATCTATCTTCAACCAGACTTTGGAACCGGCTTACTGGTGCTCTCTTTTTTCATTTTGACGATCATTGTTGGTGGCTTGTCTTTGCGTGAGATCATTGGTGGAGGGGTCGTTGGGATTGGGGCAGTGGGTTTTGTGGCAGTGCAGGCTCCTTATCGCTTTGCTCGGCTAGTCCATTGGTGGGATCCCTGGGAAGCTCAGACTGCTGGTGGCTATCAGGCGGTGCAATCTTTTCTGGCAATTGGCTCTGGAGGCTGGTTTGGTATGGGTGGAGGTCAAGGGATTTCCAAATTTTACTATTTGCCGGAAGCTCACACAGACTTTGCTTTTTGCTGTTTTTGCTCAAGAGTGGGGTTTTTAGGAGTGGCGGGAGTTTTATTGCTCTTTTTTCTATTCCTTATATCAGGACTTCGCATTGCCCAAAAAGCAACGGACCCATTGGGATTTTGCCTTGCTACAGGAATGACACTTTTTATTGTCCTTCAAGCTTTTGGGAATGGGATGATGGTTTCTGGTCTTTTGCCAGTTACTGGGATTCCGATGCCATTTTTTAGCTACGGAGGTTCCTTTATGTTGACCAATTTGGCTGCGATCGGTCTGATTCTTTCAGTCTATCGGGTACGAGATTTGGCAGATAAAGGGGAGGGAGAAAAGAAATCTCTACGACGAGATTCGGAACGAAGGGCAGGGGATTCCGAATGAGAGAAAAGGTTTCTTTTGAAAAAAGATTAGTTGTAATTGGACTTGGTTTACCTACCTTTCTATTGGTA
>JAGWCC010001886.1:0-29636 GCA_022651775.1 Drusus annulatus
AAACATTTAAAATTAGTGGGTTGTTTTTAATATATGGATGGTTTTTTATTATAGAAAAATTTTTTGCTTATACAATTTGCTTATATACTCTATTTTCTTTTTAACTTTTTTGTTAAAAATTAACAAAAATTTTACGTAATTGTAACAAAAATAGTGAAATGTTTTTAAACAGGATTTTTTCTTTATTGACTTTTTAGATAATTTTTATTAAACCAAATGATTTTAAAAAAGAATACACATATAAGAAATTTTTGTTTAATGCTCTTGCTTTTGCCGCATCAATCAACAAATATAAAGATACGATTGTATTTATGTGCATAAAAAGATTAATTTCTCTTATTTGTATTGTTTATTGATGTATTTTTTATATAAACAAACTATTTTTTATTGCTTATTAAATGTATTTTTGTTGCGAAAAAGAGACTGCTTTTGAAAATAATTTCATCATGTAAAAAATGAGTCGTTTGCCCTATTTTCTGTCGTTGATTTGCCGCAAAGGTGACAATCAAATTTTCAGGCATTCGTTTTTTTCTGATTGATTTTTTTCTAGCGCAAGAGTTGAGGGGTTTGATGCTGCCCCTAGCAGGCTTTTGCTGTGCATCAAATCGATGCACCATACGCCAATATTTTGAACCGTTAGGATTAATTAACAGACAACATTTTTTATCATCAGATGACTTATCCGCCGTTGTCTTTTAATTGAGCATTTATAATTTAGGTATTTGAATGTTTGAATATTTGTTGGTTTCATGGTTGTTATCTTGTTTTTTGAACCAGAAAACGCCAAGCAGGATACCAACAGGACTTTGAATTTGTTAAGATTGCGTAGCGTGACTTAGAATAGTAAAACTAGCTACTGTACTTATGTCTTGCAGACTTTAGACTACTGAGAATATCTGGCAGTGGTTGCGGGGCAGGATTTGAACCTTACGACCTTCGGGTTATGAGCCCGACGAGCTACCATGCTGCCCACCCCGCGCCAGAAGAATGAGATAATAAGGCAGAGAGCCTTATCTGTCAAGCCTTATTGCCAATTAAACACTCCAATTTACCCAACCCATTGCCCACAATAGTAAAATTAAACTGCCAAAGACAATGCGGTACCAAGCAAACGGCACATAGTTGTGACTAGATAAAAACTTTAATAGCGCACGTATCGCAAATAAGCCACTGGCAAAGGCGGCAACAAACCCAACCACAATCACAGGAATGTCAGTTGAATTGAATTTATCATAATGCTTATAGACATCATAAAATGTTGCCGCCACCATAACAGGAACCGCAAGAAAGAATGAAAACTCAGTTGCTGCCTTACGACTCAGCCCAAAAAGCATCCCGCCCATAATTGTACTGCCTGAACGTGAGGCGCTCGGAATTAAAGCGAGTATTTGAGACAAACCAACAGCAAGGGCATTTTTCCAAGTCATTGTGTTCACTTCATTAACAGGGGCAGTTCTATTTTTTTGAAATCGCTCAACCGCAAGGATCACCACCCCACCAATGATTAAAGCCATCGCCACACTTATTGGGTTAAAAAACCGTGCCTTGATCTGCTGGATGAATAAAAACCAAACCGCAGCAGCAGGAACAAAGGCAATGCCCAGATGAAAGACAAAACGATTTACCTGAGCATCTCGTCCAAAACGGGTTATGATCTTTTTAAATCGTAAACGATATTCAAACACAACGGCCAAAACAGCACCTAACTGAATCACCACTTCAAATACCTTGTAATCACTTTTAAAATGAATTAAATCACCAATAACGATCAAATGCCCCGTACTGGAAATAGGTAGAAACTCTGTGACGCCTTCAACAATGCCTAAAAGCAAAGCTTTTAAAAATAATAAAATATCCACAATTTCTGCACATAAAAAAGGCTGCATCAGCAGCCTTGTTAAAAATCAAATTATAGAGTTGCAGGACGAGCGTACGCTGCACCTTTGCTTTTTGGCAACGCGACCTTTTTAGTTGAAGGCATTTTTAAACCCCGCTCAAGGCGAACTTTAACAATCAGCTCATCAATTACAGGCAAAGCAGCCAAGAATCCTTGGTTTATTAGCACTTCATACTTACCACCCACAATAATTCGAGGCGTTGAATCAATACCATAATCAACAGTCATTTGACCCATTTTCTTTGCCTGAGCATTAATGCCGAATGAATAATAAGCCGCCAAGAATTTTGCAGGATCAAAACCTTTTTGTTTGCCAATCCAATCTTTAAATACCGCGGGATCCGCTAAATTCAAATTTTTATTAAATACTGCATCAAAAACCAGAGGAGGCACGACATTCTGAGTGCCTGTCACATTAATGGCTACTTGATTTTTAGCAAAACTTAAGGTTGTGTCATCCCAAACAATGTGCTCACTACGTACCTGAACATCACTTGGGAATGCTTTAACATGCTGACGCAAGATGGGTTCCAAGTCCTTACAATGCACACAAGTAAATGAAAAAAACTCAATCACTTCAATTTTTTTTGCATCCAAAGCAGGAATAGACTTTTTAATAACCACATAATCCTTGCCCTCTACAATTGCTGCCTGCACAGACGCAGACAACACAAATAATCCACACAAAAGCCATGCTTTTAATTTCATAATGTACTTCACCTTATTATTGGTTGAATTAATTTACTACGGTGGTTTCTACACCATTATCACCGAGTTCTTTATGGGTTTGGGACAGCTTTTCATCATTGGTAAAAGGACCTACGCGCACGCGATGAACCACGCCTTTTGTTCCACCCAAATCTACTTCATAGATTTTAGCTTCTACGCCCAACAATGCCAATTTTGCTTTTTGGCTTTCTGCTTGGCTTAATTCTTTATAAGCACCCACTTGTAAGAAGCTTCGTTTTGCAGTTGGTTCCACTTTAGATTTCGCAGCAGCCTCTTTTTCAATTTTAGAAGAGGCAGATGCATGCTCTGCTGATGCAATTCGCACAGGAGGTGTTGACAGTACATTGCCACCATCTAAAATACTTTGAGGATCTTGGGTCGCTGGTGTTCCAGTTGAATGTTCTGTACTCGCACTCACAGGAGGACGATCGCCAAGCTTAAATTCAGGGACATTATCGCTGGCACCTATAGGCAATAAATCTTCTGGTACAGAGTCGGAAATACCTGAAGATTCCTGATTTTTATTTAAATTATCATAAGATGGCTTATGGTTGTTTAAGCAATACATCACACCACCAATAGCCACAACACCCACAGCAAGTCCTATGAGTAATCCTGCCATTAGCCCTTTACCAGCTTGAGTTTGACGATTTTTCATCTAGATACGCTTCTTTTCTTAAAAAACGAGGTCATTCTAACAAAACCTCTGCCAATGTTGTTAACTTTTATTTGCTAAAACCCTTCGAAAACCAATCGCACGCAATACGTGCTGTTTTGTCACTTTTTCATCGGAATTTAAGTCTGCAATCGTTCTGGCTACGCGCAAGACTCTATGGAAACTTCTGGCTGAAAGGCTGAGTTTATCAATCAACTCGCCCAATGACTGTTTGGCACCATCATCTATCCGAGCAATACTGTCTAGCTCTTGAACCCCCAAAGCCGCATTGGTTTTTCCTTGACGGCTCATCTGAATGGCTCTTGCTTTCAAAACCCTTTTAAGCACCATTTCACTACTTTCGCCTTGGACAGAATCAACCAAATCAGAGGCAGGCAAGCTTGGCACTTCGACCATTAAATCAATGCGATCAAGCAATGGTCCTGAAATTTTGGCACGATAGCGTTCAATAGAATCCACAGAACAACGACAACGCCTAGTTGCATGCCCAAGATAACCACAAGGACAAGGGTTCATGGCTGCAATTAATTGAAATTTGGCAGGAAATGTCACTTGACGAGTCGCTCGCGAAATATGAATTTCTCCAGATTCTAAAGGTTCCCTTAAGACTTCTAAAACTTTACGGTCAAATTCAGGCAGCTCATCTAAAAACAATACCCCATGATGCGCCAAACTGATTTCACCCGGTTTTGGATCAGAACCACCACCCACAAGAGCGACTGCTGAGGCACTGTGATGTGGGGAGCGAAATGGACGTTGCTCTAAAGCATGATGAGGCTGGTGACTATTAAGTAAGGATCGTAATGCCGCAGATTCAATCACTTCATTGGCACTCATCGGTGGCAAGATGCTGGGAAGTCTTGCTGCCAACATAGATTTACCTGGGCCCGGTGGTCCCATAAATAACAGGCTGTGCCCACCTGCAGCGGCAAGCTCTAATGCAAAACGAGCGCTGTGCTGCCCTTTTACCTCACTCAAATCTAAGTGATGTACACAATCCTCAGGCAAAACCTCTAAAGGGTAAGCTCGCGCCAAAGCTTCTAAGCCATTCAAATGCGCAGCAACCGCGAGTAAATTAGGCGCAGCAAAAACTTGAGCATCTTTTACCAGTGATGCCAACTGAGCATTCATTTTTGGCAAAAATAAATCACGCCCCGCCTGAGCTGCTTGCCAAACCATGGCCAAAGCCCCACGTACACTGCGAATTTCACCAGATAAAGCCAGCTCACCAGCAAATTCATATTTGGGTAAATCATCCAGCTTAATTTGTCCAGAAGCCGCCAATACACCAATGGCAATGGGCAAATCAAAACGACCAGATTCTTTAGGCAAATCCGCAGGCGCAAGGTTGATGGTGATTTTTTTTGCAGGAAATTCAAATCCAGACTGCAAAATAGCCGCGCGGACTCGATCACGGCTTTCTTTTACTTCAGTATCAGGCAAACCCACAATATTAAATGCAGGCAGCCCATTGGCTAAATGCGCTTCTACTTCTACCAACGGAGAATTCATTCCACTAAGCGCACGGCTAAACACCACAGCCAAACTCATACTTTAGATGTGCGAGGCATCATCAGAGGCTGCCTGAACAGGCACTTCAGTTCCTTCTAATTTAGCCAAGCGTTGTGCCAACAGAGCCAATTGTTCGCGTGTTTTGAGCAATACGTTTTGCTGAATATCAAATTCTTCACGAGTGACCAAATCCATTTTATTAAATGTCGCCACCATCATGGCTTTTACGTTCTTCTCTATATCTTTAGCAGGACTATTGGCGATGGTTTCGCTAATTTTTTGGCTCATTTGATCAAAAAAATCTTTTCCAAACATAGTTGTTGCTCCTATTTAAAAAATAATACTGAATGTATCACATTTATCAGTCTAAAGAAGAGTGCTGTTTCTAAAAGGCTTTAAATGCAATTTGATAATGTTTTCCCTCTAAATCCAAAATAGCTAAATAATCTTTACGTTGCGACACACAAACAGGCAAACGTACTTTATCTGCCCTCATTTGGCTATTTTTTAAAGGGTTTAGCGTCAATTTATATTGATTAAACCCCATATCCATATCCACCATTTCAAAACGGACAAATGTTTCACTGGCACCCATTACATTGTCTAAAACAATCTCAAAGGGCACTCTAGGGCTTACCACACCATTAAAAGAGAAGACTGCCCCATTAGGAAGCTGGCAACCCATGCGTACATCACAGTTCAGAACCTGAATAGCAGCGTCTGTTTTTTGTTCATTATTTTGCCACCAAAAAATGGCTGCTACCTTAATCACTGCAAAAATCAACAATAATAAAGCAAGCATCAATTTTTGTTTGTTACTGAATTTTCTCATCTATTCGCCCACAAGCTAAACAGTCATATTACATGTAAGTAGAATATGCTCACTAAAAAAATAAACCAATCAAAAAATCCGCCCAATGTTTGTTAAATGCATGATTTATTTTGCTAAATACACATAAATACGCGTTATTCTTTATTGCTTTGATTTTAACTCTGACAACAAAATATTGCAGTATAAAATAATTAAGGTAGTATGAGCAGCGAAATTATTAACCATTTAACCAATTTAAATATGATCTTGCTCTAACTAAAGCATCAACTATATTCAATTGATGTGCAAGCTTACGAGCAAATACAATATTGCACAACCGTGCAATAAATTCAGGAGAAGAGGTACATTCATGTGTAAAAAACTTTCTGCCGAATTTTTCGGTACATTTTGGCTGGTTTTTGGTGGTTGTGGCAGTTTTGGGCGGCAGGTTTTCCAGAGTTAGGCATTGGCTTTGTGGGTGTTTCTCTTGCATTTGGCTTGACTGTTTTGACTATGGCCTATGCAGTGGGGCATATTTCTGGCGGTCACTTTAATCCAGCGGTGACACTAGGACTTTTTGCTGGTGGCAGATTTCCAGCAAAAGATGTCGTTCCTTATGTGGTTTCTCAAGTCATCGGTGGTATTGCCGCAGCAGGTGTATTGTGGCTGATTGCCAGTGGTAAAGCAGGATTTGACGCAACCGCCAGTGGCTTTGCCTCAAACGGTTATGGCGAGCATTCTCACGGAGGTTTTTCTCTTCAGGCAGCCATAGTTGCTGAACTGGTATTAACTGCCTTCTTCTTAATCGTGATTCATGGCGCTACAGACAAACGTGCACCTAGTGGTTTTGCGCCTTTGGCAATTGGTCTTGCATTGACACTGATTCACTTAATCAGTATTCCAGTGACCAACACCTCAGTAAATCCTGCTCGTAGTACTGCGGTGGCTGTATTTTCCAAAGGCACTTGGGCATTACAACAATTATGGATTTTCTGGTTGATTCCATTAATTGGCGGTGTGGTTGGTGGTTTGATTTATCGCTTTTTGCTTGAGAGTAAAGACTAATTAATCAGATTTGCCTCTTTGTTGTCAACAATAAAGGCTCAACCATGTTATAGATTGAGCCTTTATTGTTTTTGAACCACGGAGCGATGATTTAAAACTGTATGACTTCCTATTTAGTTTCATCCTATAAGGTTTGTACTCATCCTCAGGTGAGTCTAATAATTGCGTAACCAAATAGGTTCAAAAGCATCAAGAGAAGAAACATCTTGTGCGCCAACATTAACCAGCAACAAAGCAAGTGGTGTGCCTTCTTTGAGCATTTTTTCTGCGGTGTCTTTATCTGCTTGATTTTTGATTTCATAGATCAAAACATCTGCATTTTGCGAAACAGCCAGTTCAATGTCTGACAGATGTTCAACCACGGCAAATATCCAAGGATGAGGGTTTGTGTCCGTTTGAGCTCTAAGTTCAGCTGAACTTAAAATCAGCCCATCATGTTCAGTAGCTAAATCAGAGGTTAAAACATTTAAACGATCAATCCCCGTATCTAAGCTAAATCCCTTTAGGCTGCCTGAAACAAATTTAGGCAGACGCAAAGCCTTTAAAATAGCTTCATTGGCAGGCAGCATAGGCGAGACGTTTGCTTGCTGTGGATCTTGCCAACACGCTCTTTGATTTTCCTGTGGCTCAATTTTGCCGTGCCATTGATGCACTTTAAAAAACCGTAAGTTCACGCTTGCATGCTCGTACTGATGAAACTTAGTCAGCCAAGGTGTGGCAGCATCGATATAGACATCAAGCTCTTCTACAAACTCACGTTTTAGCGCATCCAGTTCACTCTCCCCCATCTCTACTTTGCCACCCGCAAACTCCCAGTAGCCAGCGTAGACTTTTCCCTCTGGTCGGCTGCTTAACAAAAAGTGTCCTTGTTCATTAAACAAGATTCCAGCAACCACATGAATTTCTTTTTTTTCGCTCATTTTTCGGCAATCGCAAAAGCAATAATCATTCGTTCTTCATCGGATAAACTTAGGTGGACTTGGCTAATTTTTTGAGTGTTCAACCAATCTTGTAAGGCTTCAGCATAAATAAAATAAGGCTTGCCCAATTCATCATGAACCACAGAAATATTCTGCAAACACACAGAGCCTCTTAATCCAGTGCCCACCGCTTTGGCAAAAGCTTCTTTCGCGGCAAAACGTTTTGCCAAAAAACGGGGTTTATCTCCCGTACTTGCAAAATCAGCACGCTCATTTTGGCTCAGGAAACGCTTAATTACAGCATTCCCCCATCTTTGCCAAACCGCTTCCATTCGAGCCAGATCAACCAAATCAGTCCCAATGCCATAAATCATTCAAATACCTCAGCCTTTATTTCCAAGGAACTGCGCATATTGTGCACATCATATTTGCATTGCCCAACAATCAGCGACCTAAATTTTATCGATCCATATTTCTGATTCTTGCCGACTGATTGGCCCTCAAAATAGCGGCTTTCATTTGCTTAATCGCTTCAGGCAGCCCTAAGAATATGGATTGCGCAATCAGTGCATGACCAATATTCAACTCTTTGATTTCCACAATCTTGGCAATCGCGCCAACATTATGAATGTTCAAACCATGCCCAGCATTCACAACCAGCCCAAGCTCGGTTGCGTGTCTGGCAGCGACTTTAATGCGTTCCAGCTCTAGTCTTTTGTCCGCAACGCTCACAGCATCCGCATACGCGCCAGTATGCAGCTCAATCACAGGCGCGCCCACATCATAAGCCGCTTGAATCTGGCTGATGTCAGGATCAATAAACAGCGAAACACGGATGTTGGCGGCTTTTAGAGTTGCAGTAAAACGGCTCACTTCAGCGCGGTATTTAATGACATCCAAACCACCTTCAGTTGTGACTTCTTCACGTTTTTTCTGGCACCAAACACACATCTTCTGGCGCAACGTTCAGCGCGTTTTCGAGCATCTCATCAGTCAGTGCCATTTCCAGATTCATTCTGGTTTTGAATCGCCGCTTTGATCGCAAAAACATCTGCATCTTGGATGTGGCGACGGTCTTCGCGTAAATGCAAAGTAATTAAATCCGCACCATACGTTTCAGCCAATAAGGCTGCCTGAAGAGGACTGGGATAGTTTGTGCCACGCGCTTGGCGTAATGTGGCAACGTGATCAATATTGACACCTAAAAGCATTATTGACTCCTTTATCTGGTTTGGTATTTTAATTAAACTGCTGGATTTGCATCATCAACCTACGGCTACTAAGCCCTTCAGGCAGCCTAAAGCTTAAAAGCATTCGGTTGAGGGTTAAAAGCTCTTTTCTGCTTTGCCCCTCTAACCGATCAAATTCATTTTTTTGCAAAGCATGCAAGCTTGCGCCTGAAACAATGGCGGCATTATCTGGAATATCTCGCAGATTAATCCCCTGCCAAAGCTTGGGTTGGCTTTCAGGCAGCATCAGATAGTTTTGTGATTCATCAATATCTCGTCCTTGTTCATCTTGGGTAATGTCAGGGACAAAACCTTGTAAACTGAGCAACTTCCATTCAAATGATCTTAAACTCTGGCTGATGTGCTGATTATGAGCAAGTTTATGCAACGTTTCTTCAAACACATCAAATAAAGCCGCATCCGCATCATCACGGGCAGTGAGTTTTAACATCAACTCATTCACATAAAATCCAGACAGAAGTGCTTGGTTACTGGGTTGTGGCGTGCCACCCAACCATTCTGCTGTGTGCAAAGTGCGTAATTCATTGGCGCCAAACCAAGAAATCGACAAAGGTGCAAAGGGCATCAAAATACCACGCAGCGCAGACTGAGGCTTGCGCGCACTACGTGCCAGCAATGGCACACGCCCATAATCACGGCTAAAAACCTCCACCCATAAACTCGTCTCACGCCAAGGATAGGCCGTCAGCACAAATGCCCTAGCATGATCAATACGGTTTTGTTTTGTGCTCATAGGTAAAAAAATATAAAGACTATTGTGAAATGAGATAGAGGGAAATTGTAACCAAAGCCCACCTTGCTCACAAGCCAAACCTTCCACACTTTTTAATCGCTCAAGCCTTCTGCTCTGAGTCATAATGCTTTTTATTCTTTTCCGCCAACACATCCAGCAAACGCCTGTGCACTTCGCTTACCCGATTAACTGGGAAAACCATAGCTTAATCAATCATCATCCGATCAATATTCAACTTTTCTTTTAACAAAAAAGCCAAAATGGCACCAAAGATAAAACCCAGCACAGCAAACGCTAAAGCAGTCAAAGCGATCTCACGGAAATTTCCTAAAAAACCATCAAACCCAAACAAGCTATTGCTATTGACTAAACCAGCAAAAAAAAAAGCAAATATAAAAGAAAATAATGCACCTACACCACCACTAATCAAAGGTGAATAAGCTCTGTGACAACAATAGCCAAAAACCACCCCAGTAAAAAAAGCAGGCAAGCCAAAAATCAGATAACCCAGCAAAAGAGTGCCAAAAATAAATTGTAATAAATCTGCCAGACTGGCAAAATCTTCATTAATAAAAATAACAGCCAGCACCGCAACAATAGCCAAAAATAGAAACCCCATCAACGGAGCAAACACCAAAAAATAAACTCCGTACAACAAAGCTTTTTTCAAACGATGATTCATCACTCACCCCTCTAAAATTTAATCATGCATTTATTTTATGGGTTCAATGTGAAGAAAACATGAAGTCAACAACCAAATATCTTCAATGATAAATTTCTCTCGAACACCTACACTCTTTCTGTAAATATTTGGAAAAATACCCGACGCTAGGCATAATGACCCTACATTCATTCAAATCCTTATGCCATGCTGTATTTGCATCAGTCCAATCAGTTAGAAATTCTGGCAAAAAACTTCAGTGAGCTGTGTCAAAACCAGCCACTTGAAAATGCTTTTGCCCCAGAAACCATCGTGGTGCAAAGCCGTGGTATGGGTCGATTTTTGAATTTATTTTTGGCAAAAGAACAAGGCATTGCAGCGAATCTGAATCTGATCTTGCCCGCAAGCTTTACTTGGCAATTGATGCAAAGCGTTTTGCCCGGTATTCCCAAGCAAAGTATTTTTGCACCAGAGCCTTTGTCTTGGCAGATCTTCACTCTTTTCCCCAGCTTAAAAGAACCTGTCTTTGCCCCATTGCAGCACTATATTTCTGTCTCAGAAGAAGCAAGTTTTGAGCTTGCGTGTAAATTAGCCGATATTTATGACCAATATCTGGTTTATCGCCCCAACTGGATACGGGAATGGGAAGCAGGAAGAAGCTGTGATTTAGGCACCGATGAAACTTGGCAGGCCGCTTTATGGCTGCGTTTGAGCCAAAATCCAGCACCGCATCGTGTGCGTTTACTGGATCAGTTACTGGAAAAGCTTGCCGAAGCCTCTGAGAAGAATAAGCTGCCTGCCAGACTCAGTTTATTTGGCATTGCCAGCCTTGCGCCGATGTATCTGCATATTGTGCAACATGTGGCTCAATACACAGAGGTGCACATATTTGCTCTAAATCCATCCGCAGAATATTGGGGAGATTTGATTGAGCCTGCCACTTTGTTGCAGCAACCAGAAGGTTATCAAGATTTAAGTCAGAGCGGTCATCCACTGCTTGCCTCACTTGGCAAACAAGGGCGTGATTTTTTTGACAGCTTAAATGAACTGCCCTTTATGCAAGAAGCGGACGACTTTAAACCAAATCCTGCCAAAAGCCTGCTTTCTCGGCTCCAAAATGATGTTTTGTCTTTACAGCTGCCTGAAGCTGAATCCACCGCTCAAGCCAGTTTGCTGCTTGATGATTCTATTCAGATTCATTCAGCCCACAGTCCCCTTCGTGAACTGCAAATTCTCAAAGATCAGCTGCTTTATTTGTTTGAACAAAACCCACATCTCAGCCCAGATGACATTGCGGTGCTGACACCTAAAATTGAAGCCTATGCGCCATTTATAGAAGCGGTGTTCAGTAAAAACAAACGCGCCCCTTACATTCCCTATAATTCAACTGACACCCAAATAGCCAGCAGTCATCCCCTGCTTTTTGCGTTCAATGCTATTTTAACTTTGCTTGAAAGCCGTTTTGAAGTAGATCAAATCTTGGATTTACTTGATGCAGAACCGCTGCGAAGGAAATTCAAGCTCACAAGTGCAGATGTAGAAATCATCACTTATCATGTAAAAAACATGAACATTCATTGGGCATTGGATCAAGACATGCGCGCTTTGTATGGGACAAAAAGCACTGATTTCACATGGGAGCAAGGCTTAAACAGGCTGACCCTTGGTTTTATGATGCCTCAAAGCATCAACAATGAAGGCAAAACACCGATCTGGCAGGGTTTGGCATCCAGTTCTACCAGCTTTAGCCAATCATCCGTGCTGGCTAATTTTATCGCCTTAATCCAAACCCTTGCTGCTTTACAAAAAATCTGGTAGCTTCCAGCCGCTGCCAACCAATGGGTGGAGCGGCTGCATCACCTACTGGAAACCTTATTTGAAGGTTCATTAGAAGATCAAAGTGCACTTAGCCAGCTAGAAGAAGCCATTGCCAACTTTAGTCAAAATACCGCTCTAGTAGGCAATCAAAGCCCGATTGGCTATAAAGTCATCAATGCCTATTTACGTCAATATTTAAGCAGCAGCCAAGAATACAGTCTACTCAAAGGTGGGCTGACTTTCTGTAATATGGTGCCGATGCGCAGTTTGCCATTTAAAGTGCTGTGTTTAATTGGGCTGAATGATGGGGATTACCCAAGGGATGAGCGTGCCATCAGCTTTGATCTGATTGCCAAACATCCGCAAAAAGGCGATCGTTCTCGCCGTAATGATGACCGATATTTATTTTTAGAAGCGTTGTTGAGTGCACGAGAAAAACTGTATTTGTCATTTGTTGGGCGCAACATTAAAACAGATGATTCGCTGCCTCCTTCATCTTTATTGAGCGAGCTGCTGGATACGCTGGCAAAAATGACGAATCTGCAACCGCAGCAGATTGAATCTGGATTGATTACTGAGCATCCATTGCAGCCTTTTTCAAAACGATATTTTAATCAAACTTCAACCAGCTTGTTTAGCTTTGACTCCACCCTTGTTGATGCGTTAAATCAGCCAGCAAAAGAACCACAGACATTCTTCAGGCAGCCGCTACTTTACCAAGTGGATGTACAGCAAACATGGGCAAATTTCTGTGGCTTTTGGCGTCACCCTACGCGTTATTGGTTAAGCAATGTTTTGGCGATTAACTCGCAGTATTTAGAAACCAGATTAGAATCCAGCGAGCCATTCAGCTTAGATCGTACTCAAGCAGAGAACATTAACAATGCTTTTTTAGAGGCCAAAATCAAAGGACAATCATTAGCTGCTGTCAAAGAAACGCTGTACGCCCAAAATCAGCTTCCAGCAGGAAAATTAGGCAACCTATTTGAGCAACAACACAGGCAAAATATAGAAACCCTCACTCTGCCGATGCCTGTTTTTGAAGCAAGCTTGGCACCGCTAAATTTTAGCCTGAAACTCAATCATCTGAATCTTTCTGGCACCTTAAATAATTTACGAGCATCAGGGCAGATTTTCATCAAAGGCATTGCAGTGAATGCGCCAGAACGTGTGACTTATGCACTGCATCACCTTCTACTTTGTGCACTTATGCCTAAAAATATGGCTGAACTTGTCACCCATATTTTTAGCCCAGATGAGCATGTTATGTATGCGCCCATGCCACAAAAAGAGGCGATCAATTCACTGAATCAATGGGCAACTTATTTTATTCAAGGACACACTGAACCACTGCCATTTTTCCCGCGCACCAGCTTAACTGGCGCAGAAGCGTATCAAAAAGCCATCAGCGATCCTAAAAAACCAGTGACAGAAGCAGAGATTAAAGCCAGTACCCTAAAAGCCGCCATGATTCCGTTTTTAGGCTTTAACCAGCACAAAGGACAAAATAGCGAGCCTGAAATTATGCTGGCTTTTGCTGGACAGCAGCCATTAGAAAACCCGTTGTTTTTTGAGCTGATTCAAAATTTAATCGTGCCATTGAATATTTATGTCCAAAAGGATGAACCATGAGCACGGTCAGCCAAACAATCAAATTATTCGATCCACTCACCGTGCCTATTATTGGCAGCAATCTGATTGAAGCTTCCGCAGGCACGGGAAAAAACATGGAGTATTGCGGCACTTTATTTACGCCTATTGCTGGAAGAAAAACTCAGCGTTGAGCAAATACTGGTGGTGACCTACACCAAAGCAGCCACAGCAGAGCTGAAAAGCCGTCTGCGTGCGCGTTTAAATGAAGCTTTATTTGCGCTGGAAAATGAAGACTTGCTTCATGATGAATACCTGCAAGCACTGTTTCAGCGTCTCACCACTGAGACTAAAAACACCCAGATTTTGCGTTTAAAAGCCGCCATCAGCCAGTTTGACCACGCGGCTATTTATACCATCCACGGCTTTTGCCAGCGCATCTTAAAAGACAATGCGTTTCTTTCTGCCAGCCCGTTTGAAGTAGAGCTTGTGAGTGAAGCCAATGATGTGATCCAAACCCTGAGCGAGGATTTTTGGCGTTTACACATCATCGATCATCCTGTGTGGGCAAAACTGATTTTTGAGCACCAGCTCACCCCAGAAACACTACTTCGTGGCATAAAAAATGGTTTGAGCAAACCCTACCTTGTGTATGAGCTGCCAAGCAGTCATTTAGAAGAAGCCAGTAAACATCTAAATGCTGTATGGGCACAAGTAGCCCCAAACTGGTTACAAGCTGCGCAAAATCATTTTTGGCAAGAATATCCCAATCTAAACCAGAGAACATACAGACAAAATACCTTTGAGAATGTATTCTCTGCATTGAATATTGCGCTACAAAGAGGCAAGCCAGAAATTCTAGCCAGCTATTTGGATAAAATGACCCTCCTGTTGCCCAAAGCACTGGAAGAAAATACCAAAGCAAAATTTAGCTTTAGTGAAAGCCAGATTTTTGCGCCAATAGAGTCGATTATTAATGCGTTGATTGGTTATAAAAAAGCCCAAGACACAGAATTTATCATCATAAAATTCTCGCTTTTGAGCTACTTAAATAAAACCCTGCAAACACACAATCAAGATAAAAAACAACGTCGTTTTGATGATTTACTGCTGGAACTGGCAAATGCACTGGATGGCGAACAAGGCTCGATCCTTGCCTCACACATCGCGAAGACATGGCGTGTGGCGCTGATTGATGAGTTCCAAGACACAGACCCGATTCAATATCAGATCTTCAAACAAAGTTTTATTGACCATCAAAATCCTATTTTCTTAGTCGGCGATCCCAAACAAGCCATTTACAGCTTCCGTGGCGCAGATATATTTACCTATCTAAATGCCAGTTTAGATGTGCAGCATCGTTACACATTAAGCACCAACTACAGAAGTCATCAGCGTTTGATTGATGGCATTTCTAAACTATTTACTCAGCATCCACGCCCCTTTTTGTTTGAACACATTGAGTATAACGAGGTGAGCTGTCAGAGACTGGAATCGGATTTAGAGCCAAAAGATGCCGCCATCCACCTTCAGTGGTTAAACCAAGCAGATGAAGGCCAGCTTAATAAAGATCTGGCAAGAAATCGAGCCGCGACGTATTGTGCCAGCAGCATTGTAGAACAACTCAATCTGGCACAAAAAAAGACGCTAAAACTAAAAGATAAGCCACTTTGTGCTGGTGACATTGCCATCTTGGTGAGCACGCATAATCAAGGCAAGTTGATCGCCACCGCGCTAAAAGCGCAAAACATTGACAGCGTCAGCCTCAGTCAAGAAAGTGTGTTTGCCAGCACAGAAGCACAAGCACTCTATGCTCTGCTTAATTTATGGCTCAATCCCAATCACACAGGACTGCTGCGCCTTGTGCTTTGTTCTTTTATTTTTGGGTATAGTGCGGACGATATTTTTGCCTTGGATCAAAATGAAGCCCATGTGCTGGAGTTGATTGACAATGCCCTATTGCAACAAAAATATCTCATAAAAAAGGCATTTTTGCTGCTTTTGCAAAATTTGCATCGGCAACCATGTTGACCAAACGCCTTTTACAGCAGCAAAAAGAGCGCAGTCTAAGCTATCTGACTCAGCTGCTTGAACTACTCGCAGCAGCAGAACCCAAGCATTTTGGCACCCATGCAAGCTTACAATGGCTCTCTAAAAAGATTCAGGCAGCCTTAGAGGGTGAAAAAACAGAAGCAGCGCAGCTTCGTTTAGAGAGCGATGAGCAGCTGGTGAAGATCATCACCATCCATACCGCCAAAGGCTTGCAATATCCCATCGTGTATTGCCCATTTTTATGGGATGGAAAAAGCAAAGAAATAGATGAGCTGAATCGCCTCAATCAAAACGAAACCAGCCAATTGGTGGCAAAAGAGCAATTAAGCAGCAGCAATAAAATCCAGCTCGAAGATGAAAATCTGGCAGAACAGCTATGCCTGCTTTATGTTGCCCTCACCCGTGCACAGGAAACGCTGTATTTAAGTTTTGGAGAAACCAATCAGTTAGAAAGATCGGCTTTGAGCTTTTTACTTTTTGGGCAGAAGTTCAAACATGCACAGGATTTTCAACACTATCTAAAATCGATTAATGGTAAAAAAGACACGCCAACTTTGGCTGAGTTTCTAGAACAAAATATTACCCATGTTTTGAACCAAAATATTGCCCGCCAGACAGAGGCGCCAATGATTCAAGCGTTGTTTGAAGCCCAGTGAAAAAGCACTCATTACCAAGCCAAAATCTTTTCGGGCAGCATAAAAGCCATCCAGCGTACCTCAAGCTTTTCTAGCCTGACCTATTCGCAACACAGTGGATACAGTAAAAATATCAGCCTAGATGACATTGTGCCGCAGCTTGATCCTGCAGAAACCTTGGGAGATGATGGTAACGAAGCAAACCAGCTACAAAAAATTTTCAGCTTTCCCAAAGGCACCCGTCCTCGGCTGTGCTTACATGAACTGCTGGAAAATTTTAACTTTAATGCACCTGTGATGGCACAAACTTATTTGTCCACAATATTGAACCGTTATGGCTTTGATGAGCACTGGTTTGCCCCCATTAGCGAGCTGCTGCAAAATACCCAAAAAGCCCTACTGAATCCAGAGATCACCCTAGAAACCGCCGATTCAAACCAACGTTTAGATGAGATGGGCTTTGTGTTTGATGCACACCATTTCAATACGGCTCGTCTTTATCAAACTTTGAGCAATCCGATCTTAAGGCTGCCTGAAAGCTGAATCCAAGCAGCAAAAACACTGATTTTTACGGAGGGTAATGGGTTTTTAAATGGGTTTATGGATCTGATTTGTCAGGATAAAAACCAAAATGACTACAAAAACTATCATCTGGGCAATCAGACAGATTATTGCAAGGAAAAGATGATGCGATGGCAGAACACCAGCCTTTATGCCATTGCAACGTATGACTACAAAACCAACGCCCACCTAAGATTGCCATTCGTTATTTGTTTTTACGTGGGCTAGAAGAAAACAGTACCAATGGGGGGGTTAGATGATGCGAAGATGGTTGAATTTATTTAGTAGCCTTGCAGGTTATCTTCCCTTTGCCCGAAAAGCCTTACTTACGCCTAAATAACGTAAACGGTATTTCAATGAAAGCAGAAACCAACGCAGCGATTGCTTGTTTGTCCTTGCCATTTCCACTTTGGTTTATTGCTACCAATTATTCCCATCAAATCATTTCTGATCTCCTTGAGATCATGGGATTTTCTTAAATAATAGCCTTTTTCTTTGAATTTGTTCATTTCACTAAAATGTAAGTGATTCTGATTTTTTGATAGCCAATCTTCAATTTTTATTTGCAAATCAACCCATGTAATACCTAACTGCAACAATACATCATCGGACAATAAGAGATTCTCAGCAGCTCTACATACCAGCCTCATTCTGACAACAGAGCCTTCGTCTGTAATTTCATTAGGAATATCATCACCATCTCTTAAAGAAAATGCTTTTGGACTGTCATAAATTGATTTAATAATATTAGCAATGTGTTTTTCTTATATTTATTTAATTTATCAATACTATAAACTGAGCATGGATATAGTTTGATTTTCCCTTGAGAACTTCTGATGGCCTGCAACCAAACTCTTTCATCATCTTTGCCTTCTACCAACAAGATAGGACGTTCATTAAAAACATTAGATAATGGGTGTGCTCCAAAGATAGGAAGAATTTCCTTGTCTATTTCTGTTACTGACGCAAATTCTATTTCCATTTGTTTAGCTGTAACAAAACTAATAGCAGCACCTGCATAATCGCTAAAGGCAGCAAGAAATGGTGTGCTGTGAGTAGCTATAATTATGCTAAAATTATATTTCTCAACTAAATCTTTCAAAAATACTCCTAATCTCATTTGTAGATCAGGATGAAGATGTGCATCAGGCTCATCTAATAAAAGTATATTAAATTTATTTTCTTCTGATGTATACGCAAATACTAAAAATTCAATTGCTAGAGCAATCAACCCAGACTCTCCACTACTAATGCTTTCTACTGGAATCTCTGCAGACCCTAATTCATAAACTTTAAAATCATCACCTTCTATCCTTAGCTCAATATTATCAAGCAAAGTATTTATGGCATTTACAAAGTTTTGGAATTTATAATTTATATCTGCACGGATAACAGGATCATCTGAAATACGTCTTAAAACTATTTTTTCGAATCTTTGAAACTGTAAAAACGCATACTCCTTAAATGAAGGAAATTGATTTTTTTCAGATACCCTCCTAAGCCAGTCGTTATCCTTCGAAGCATTATTCGCAACGGAAGCATCGTAAGCTAAAACCCCACCTCGTTCAGGGGTAATATATTTACTATTTCCATACTGAACTTCACTTTCCTTAGTTTTTTGTTTGCTAAGCTCAGATACAACAGTCTTTAAAATTGTGCTTTTACCACAACCATTTTTACCCATAATTATATTAATTTTTTTAAGGCTGAGTAACTTATATTCCCCAACTGTTAAATTATGTATTATCAAACTTTTACTCCATATATCTCTACTATGTTTAGTAGCAATTAATCTGCTAAGTATTTTATATCATAAATCAATTTATGACTTCAACGACATCACAATCTCAATAATCCCATTAATCCCAAACTGAATCCCCATACACACCAGCAAAAACCCCATTAACCTAGAGATGGTTTCAATGCCGCTGACACCCACAAGACGCATAATGAAGTTTGCACTGCGTAAAGACAGCCAAAGAATAATGCTGATAATAAGAAACACCAGCACAGGAGCCACTTCTATTGCCCAAGGTGCAACAGCGCCTTTGGATGGCAAGGTAGCCGCGCCGCTGACAATCATGGCGATGGTTCCTGGTCCTGCGGTTCCTGGCATGGCCAATGGGATAAAAGCAATGTTCATGGATGAATGTTTACGCATCTCATCTTTTTTGCTTTCTACTTCTGGCGCATGAATGATCTGATCATCAGGAAACAGCATCCGAAAGCCAATGTAGGTCACGATCAAGCCACCTGCAATCCTCAATCCTGGAATAGAAATTCCAAAGGTATGCATGACAATCTGACCAAAATAAAACGCGCAAGTCGTAATAATAAACACGTAAATACCCGCCATTAACGACTGGTGATTACGCTCTTTTACGCTCAGATGAGACGCCAAACCAAGCATAAGCGCAACCGCGGTTAATGGGTTTGCCAAAGGCAGCAACACAATGAGCCCAAGACCCACCAGTTGAAATAACGAGGCTATATCAGACATTTAATTTTCACAATCTATAAGAAAAAAACCACCAATTGATTGCATTGCTTGTAAGCATGCAATGCGCCACGTTGCCTATTGCCTATTTATGGTTTCCCCATTTTTGTCTTCGAACCACTCTTTTCCACCAATTGCCACAAAACCAAAGCTTTGATTTCAGCCTCATCAGGAATAGCGCGCACATGCCAACGAATCAGTTTGATGCCTGCGGATTCTAAGGCATTATTTTTAGCCACATCTGCTTTCTCTCTATCTTTCTTTTTATGCGAATCATCATCCAGTTCTATCGCAGCAAGGACGCTTCCATCTTTATTGCACACCACAAAATCAAGACTTTTTTGTGAAATGCTTCTAAATGCCGCCAAGGAATTTTGTCCTTTTCTAGGCGCAATCACTCGAGACAAAGCCACTTGAGCCAACACAATATGATCTGGCAGCGCATCTTTTAGTCTGAAATAGAGGATTTGTTCAGCCTGACTCATCACTTTTGTAGGCGAATATAAATGCTTCTGCGCCCTCCCTTTTTTTATGCCCGCAATGATTTGCGATATTACGACCAAAATAACCACAGCAGTCAACACAATCATCACGATTGTTGCTGTTGATGCAATTGCCGTTAAATTCATTTTCGCGCTCCCTAAAATTTTATTTTAATGCTTAGACAAATAAAGGTTCTGGTTCCAAATCAATGCCAAATTTTTGCGCCACCATTTGTTGTACATATTTGGCTAAAGACAAGACATCCATCGCAGAAGCAGCTCCTTGATTCACCAATACCAAAGCTTGCTTTTGATGAACTGCGGCATCACCGATTGCATAGCCTTTTAGATTTGCCTGCTCAATCAACCAGCCAGCCGCGCATTTTACCTGCCCATTATCTTGTGAATATTGAGGCATGTCAGGATAACTTTGCTTGAGTTTTTCTGCTTGAATTTTATCAATGATGGGGTTTTTGAAGAAGCTGCCTGCATTGCCCAATTCTTTTGGATCTGGGAGTTTACTTTGGCGTAAATCACAAACTGCGCTGGAGACGTTCTTTGCACTAAGGCTGCCTGAAAGGTTCAAGTGCTCTAACGCTTGAACAATGCCACCATATTGAATTTTTGGGGTGAATGATTTGTTTAGTTTAAAACGCACGGAGGTAATGACATAACGCCCTTTGCCCGCTTGTTTGAAAAAGCTGTCGCGATAAGAAAACTGGCATTCGCTGTTGGTAAAAACCACTTCTTTTGCCGTCTCTAAATCAAAACAGTGCACAGTCTCAATGCAGTCTTTGACTTCTACGCCATACGCGCCAATGTTTTGCACGGGAGATGCGCCCTACAGAGCCAGGGGAATCAGGCAGACTAAGATTTTCTAAGCCATTTAACCCTAAATTTAAGGTGTGCATCACAAAACCATGCCAGTTTTCCCCAGCTTGTGCTTCAATGAAGGCAAAATCATCATTTTCATCAATACTACGAATGCCCTGAGTGTGAATCCGAACCACCAGCCCTGCAAAATTCTCTGAAAAGATGATGTTGCTGCCCCCGCCTAAAAACAGCACTTTATTATTTTTAAAAACATCACTTTCAATCAGTTCAGGCAGCCTATCGTTTTCTAATAGATCATAGAAGTATGCTGCTTGAGCGTTTAGATGAAAGGTGTTTAAAGATGTTACATCCTGATTGGTCAAAAACTTCATTAAATAGAATCTCTCAATAAATAATGTTTGCTTTGTTTCGCCAAGAATGCAAACAACAATACCGCAACCACTGTTAAGCTGATGACTAAGGCAATCCAGAAACCCACCGCTTTCATGTTGTGGTAAATCCCAAGATAGGTGCCAAGACCTAAACCCACGCCCCAAAAGGATATGGCATGAATAACCATAGGCTTTTTGGTGAGTTTATAGCCACGCAGCGCCCCAGAAACTATGGTTTGTACCGAATCGCTTAATTGGAAAATGGCAGCAAAAATCAATAATATCCCACCAATTTGAATCACTTCAGGCTCCGAGGTATAAAGCCCAACAATGTGTTCACGGAAGATCAAAATCAAGGGGCTGATGAACACACCACACACAAACCAAAGGAAATTAACGTGCGTAAATAGCTGCCAATGTGTGCCACACGGACGCTCAGTGCAGTGCCCAATGCCTGAGGCACCATGTAGGTCATGCTGCTGAAATTAATCACCACTTGTTGGCTGGCCACTTGAACCGTACCAAACTGCACCAACAATAAAGCAATGAAACTAAATAAGCTGACTTCTAAAAAGTAAGACAGGCCAATCAGGATGCCCAGTTGAAAAAAGCTTTTAAAATTTGCAATGACGGGCTTACTGAATTTATCCATCAACCCAAAAGGTTTGAAATAATGATGTTTGCTGATGTAAAACCATAAAACCAGGAAGTTAAACCAAAAGGAAGCTGCTGTTGCAAAGATACAGCCAGCACCGCCCAATTTAAGCATGCCAAACAAGCCATGAATCAAAATATAATTTAAGGGGATGTTTAATAAAAGCGCGATCAAGCTCACAATCATAATCGGCTTGGGTTTATTTAAGCTGGATGCAAAAGCATGCAAAACCCGATGCTTCGGTGCCGCAGGCATGCCAAAAGACACACCAATGACAAAAAGGGCGGTTGTCTCTCTGACATAAGGGCTCAGGCTCTCCCACCTTGCAATAAATGGGGTTACAGCAAGTAATGCCAGCATCCCAATCACGCCCAATAAAGCACCAAACCACAATCCTTGCCGCCCTATTTCACCAAGCTCTTTTTTAGCACCCGCACCAAATTTCTCTGACAAAATAGGATTCAGTGCAGTGGCAATGCCCAAAAGAGTCACATAAAAAGTGATAAATAAACTGGCACCTAATGAAACAGCCTCTAAATCTTGTATGCTCACGCGCCCAGCCATCACCGTATCCACCACGCCTGTCCCCACCTGTGCGATCTGTGCAATGAACATAGGCAGTGCCAAAGTGACGATTTTTTTTACTTCTTGACGATACTCGTATTGACTAAATTTATTGATCCCAAAAAACATATGCACCTTTCCAAAATCTGGCGTACATTATACGCCTTAAATCTAGCCAAACACCGCCCAAGCAGCAGTAAAACATTACCGCCATCTATAGATACGATGGTTTACTTTATTTTGCCCTATATGTTTTGGAATAATCATCGATACATTGGCAATACAAAAGGCTTAGTTATGGGCTTGAGTGAACACCACGTTGGCTCTTATTTACTTTTTTAACATGTCTAAGTGGAAATATTTAATTATTCCCTATGAAAATAACAAATATCACACTAGAATTAATCTAATGACTTACTAAATAGCGTTATTAGCTCACCAAAAGCCATGTTATTTAATATGAACAAAAAATTCATCAACCGCTTTCTCTCACTTGGACATCATATTGGTGTGAGCACTTCTATTGTCAGTTGGACGCTGCTGTGTTTATTCCTACTGACATGGCAAATGCTTGAAGGCGCATATCGAATCAATGCCGAAGCAAACAGCCTGTTCACTGAAATCATAAATACACCCGCCAAGCATGAGCAATTTTTAATGAGAAGTGAAAAAACGGGAGATGAGGTTCTGTATCAAGAAGCGATGCGCTTTAGTGCAAAAAATGATCGTTATGCCAACGCTTTACTAAACCAAGACACAGATACGCCACTGCCTGCATCTATCAGCCATTTCTCTTGGGCATCGCCCTTTGTCGTGGTCTATGACCAAACCCCAACAGACCCTGAACACATCAGACAAGCTTCTTTGCTGGTGCTGAAACTGGCTGATTTTTATAATCATTATTGGAAAGACTCTACAATCCAAGCTCCTCGTGCCTATTTGGTGGTCAACACTCAAGCGTCTAAAAACATAGAAAGTGAAAAAACCAAAGAACCTGAATCTCATGTCATTACGCTCAACAAACTGGCTCAAGTCTATGCGCAAACCAGCAAACTAAAAAACCGTGTGGCAGATGACCCTCTTTGGGTCAACATCAGTGAAGACATCGGCAAACCAGAGATTTGGGCTCACCTACCTTGGCAGTGGGGCAACCAGTCCTTGGTTGCAAACTTTTTTGTCCACATGGATTTTCACAGCCTGTACAACGAACGTGACAACGCTTATTTGTTTCAAAATCAATGGTGGCTGACTTCTCCCCAAGGCATCTTGTTGGGAGGTTCAACACTGACTCCGCCTGTATGGCAAGCACAAACTACACCCATATTTCAAAAGTTTTCAATGGAGGGCGTGTATCTACAGTCTCAAAGAAACAGTGGTTGGAAAATGCAGTATCAAATTCCATACTCTGCCCTATGGGAACAAAATCAACCAAGCTTATTGTTGACTACTGCTGGCTATTTTTTTGGAATGTTTTTTATTTTTCTAGTGAGTCAAATCATTAAAAGAAAATACATTCGCCCCATTACCGCTCAAGGTTTGGCTTTGATTGACAGCGAATCATTTAATCGCACTTTGATTAGCCAAGCGCCGATTGGCTTGTGTGTTTTGGGCACAAAAAGTGGCAAGGTTGTGCACATTAATCAAGCGGCGCTAGAACTCTTAGGCTATGAACCAGAGTCTTTAAACACTACATGGCTGCTCACCCACGCACGAGAAGACCAACAAGTAGAGTTAAGCTCTCCCTACAACAATAAAAAACTCACGGTGCATTTCAGTAAAACACGCCTGCATGGTGAGGATGTGTGGCTTTGCGGCATTAACGACATCAGTACGCAAAAACAGGTACAGATGTTGCTGGCCAAAGCCAAACTTGCTGCGGATAAAGCCAATGAAGCCAAATCTGTATTCTTAGCCATGACCAGCCACGAGATTCGTACGCCATTATTTGGCTTGGTTGGTACGTTGGAATTATTGGCAAAAAGTGATTTGTCCCCAGAACAAAAAGAATTAATTGGGCTGATGTCTCATTGCGCCCATGCGCTGAAAATACAGATTGATGATGTGCTTGATTATGCCAAAATTGAAGCGGGTGAGCTGTCACTCAACATCGCGCCTTTTAGCCCTGCCATTCAGTTTCAAAGAATTTCAAACAGTTTTGCCGCTAAAGCGCAGCTAAAAGGACTCAATATAGTCACGCACCTAGATCCCGTTATGCCTACACCTCTACTAGGGGACACTGTACGTATTGAGCAAATTTTAAGTAATTTAATCAGCAATGCGATTAAATTTACCGACACAGGCACTATTGGCATTACTTGGCATGTCAAAGCTCAAGATGAGCTATTTGTGCACACAGAATTGTCTGTAACGGATACTGGGATTGGGATTTCTAAAGATGATGTCAAAAACGTATTTTTGCCTTTTGCTCAAATGCATGGCGACCTTGCGCGTTATGGTGGTACAGGGCTAGGTCTGCCTATTTCCCAACAACTTGCAAAACTGATGGGCAGTGCCATTATGGTACAAAGCACCAAAGGCGTAGGTTCTAAATTTACACTGCCACTGAACCTAAAAATACGCAGCAAAGAAGAAGCGGATCCTTTAATCATTAAAGCCACGCCGCCGCCACCTGTTTTACCAGCATTGTCGGTTCTATTGGTTGAGGACAACCCAATCAACCAGAACGTATTAAAAAAACAGCTCAACAGCCTTGGCGTTGATGTGACATTAGCCAATGATGGGGAAGATGCCTTGATTCTAGTCAAAACACTTTTATTTGACCTAATCATCACCGACATCAATATGCCAAGAATGGATGGAATTAAATTAGTCCAAGCATTAAGAGCAAAAGGCTTTACCCAGAAAATCATCGCTCTGACTGCAAAAAGCAACCTGCAAGAACAAGAATACTGCATAAGCGTTGGCTTTGACGCCTACTTAAGCAAACCCATTAGCTTGCAACAACTAGAGCGTGCCTTGGACTTTCACCGCAAAGACGCAACAGAAGCACTCAAAACATTATTTAACAATCTAGACCCAGAAATGCAAAATATTTTGCAAAACAGTCTGATCGATGATTTAACCAAACTAGAAAAAGCCATTAAAAATCAAAACATTGAAGAGATTCAAAGCCTGACTCATCGAATCAAAGGCGCATTTGCAGTCACGGCTTTTGACGCGTTAAAAATTCTGTGCACAGAAATAGAACAGCAACTAAATGATGATGACATGGATCAAGTCACAACTTTATTTAAGAAACTCAAACAACAGTCTTATTTATTATGGAGTCAAACATGAAACACTATAAAGTCATTCTGGCGGATGATCACCCCATCATCTTGATGGGCATACGCCATGCTTTACATCATTATGCTCATATAGATATTGTTGCGGAGGCACATGATGCGGACAGCTTGGTAGAACAAGCCAAACTGCACGACCCAGATCTAATCATCACCGATTACAATATGCCAGGTGGGCGCATTGGGGATGGTGCAAAACTGATTGCGCATTTACAACGCTATTTTCCAGAAACCAGAATTTTGGTTCTGACGATGACCACTAATCCAATTATTTTATCGAATATGATTAAAAGTGGCATTGCAGGAATTGTGCTCAAATCAGCAAATCTGGATGAAGTGGCTTTAGCACTGAGTTCTATTAAAAAAGGGACGCCCTACTTTAGCAAGGCTTTACAAGAAATGGTCGCAGCTTATGGTCGGAACAATCAACGAGGCTCGATTGAAAGCTTGTCCAATAAAGAAACTGAAGTATTGCGTTTGTACCTAACGGGCTTAAGCGTCAGTGAAATTGCGCTTCAATTATCGCGCTCAATTAAAACCATCAGTGCCCAGAAACGTGCCGCAATGACCAAACTTGGGATTGATACAGACAAAGACCTATTTGAATATGCCATTAAAAATGAGTTGGTCTAAATTTTATTAGATTTGTCGTTTAAAACCAAAGTAAAAGGCTGCCTGCAAATCTTATCTGTGAATAGATAAATTCAAATACCCAGATATCTTTCAGGCAGCCTATTTCTTTGATTTGATCTTTAGCTCAAATCTGCAATCACTAAGCTAAGCTAATCACCCCGATCAATACACATTAAGGATCGTAACCATCATCGACATGGTTAGGGGACTCTTTCTCAAATAAAACCAATCAAATGAATCAAACCATTAACCTAAAAATAACTTATACGCAGGATTGTCCGTTTCTTCTTTACACGAATAACCAAGTGCGGCTAAAAACGCCTCAAATTCTGAATTGTCATCACAAGGTACGTTTATCCCCACAAGTACACGCCCATAATCGGCACCATGATTGCGGTAATGGAACAAACTGATGTTCCAGTCAGAACGCAGTGCGGCTAAAAAAATTTCACCAACGCACCGGGGGGCGGCTCAGGAAATTCAAAACTCAAAACACGCTCATTCTGAATGCTGTCGCTGCGCCCACCCACCATATGTCTGATGTGAATTTTGGCTATTTCATTGTCAGTCAAATCCAAAGCGGGCAATTGTGCGTCTTCCAAACTTTTGCTGATCTGGGTGATGTCATTTTTACCTTGGATTTGCATGCCCACAAAAATATGTGCATGGTTGTCATCGCCATAACGGTAATTAAATTCAGTAATACTGCGGTTGCCAATTACATTACAAAACTGCTTAAAGCTGCCTGAACGCTCAGGAATACTCACCGCAAAAATTGCCTCACGTCGCTCACCAAGCTCACTTCGCTCAGACACATGGCGCAAACGATCAAAATTCATATTGGCACCGCTCGCTACTGCAACCAAAGTCTGATCAAGCGCATGTTCACGCTCAATGTAGGCTTTAAGCCCTGCCAATGCCAAAGCACCCGCTGGTTCAGTAATCGAGCGAGTGTCTTCAAAAATATCCTTGATTGCGGCACAAATATCATCTGTGTCAACCAAAATAATTTCATCTAGCAGCTCTTTACACAAGCGGAATGTTTCCTCGCCCACTAATTTCACCGCCACACCATCCGCAAATAAACCCACATCTTTCAGCTCTACTCGCGCCCCTTTTTTGATGGATTGATACATGGCATCAGAATCAACCGTCTGCACCCCAATCACCTTAATCTCAGGTTTCAACCGTTTAATGTATGCAGCCATACCCGCAGCCAAACCGCCGCCGCCAATTGCCACAAAAATCGCATCAATGTGTTTTGGATGTTGCCAAAGCACCCTCCATCGCAACCGTACCTTGACCCGCAATCACATCTGGATCATCAAATGGCGGAATGTACTCCATGCCATTTTCAGCAAACAACTTCATCGCATGAGCATACGCATCACTAAATGAGTCGCCAAACAGCACAACCTTTGCGCCACGGCTACTCACTGCTTCAATTTTAATTTGAGGGGTGGTTACAGGCATCACAATCAATGCCTCACAACCTAATTTCTGTGCAGAAAAAGCCACGCCTTGAGCATGGTTGCCAGCACTTGCGGTGATGACACCTTTAGCAAGAGCCTCCGCAGAAAGCTTAGACATCTTGTTATACGCACCGCGTAATTTGAAAGAAAAAACAGACTGCAAGTCTTCTCTTTTCAATAAAATCTTGTTATTAAACCTGCGAGACAAAGCTTGGGCTTTATCCAAGGGCGTTTCATGAACCACATCATAAACAGATGCAGTTAAAATACGTTCTAAATAATCGTTTTCAAAATCAGCCATAGCGTTATCAACAAGTTTTTTAAGGGAAGCCGTAAAGATAACGCTGGATTTGTTGCGGTGCAACCTATTTCTTATAGAGAATACATGAATAGTGAAGCCCACAGAAACACCCTTTAGATCAACCTATCATAAAAAACCACCACATTGATGCAACAAACAAATGAAAAAGTACCCATTCGGTTGGAACCTTTTCTATAAACCACACACCAATAAAACGCCCAAGCATTTAAACAGACCCAATGATAACCAGCCTGACTTTAACTCTTAAAATGAGTCATTGGCACGACAATAACCGTCTTTAAACGTTATAATGCGGACTCCGCGTTTTTATATAGATTTCCGATGCCATACATGAAAAAATATTTATCCCTGTTTGTACTGGGTTCCCTTTTATTCACACACATAAGTTTCGCCAACAATCTGGTGCCACCACTGCCTGAAATTGCTGCCAAAGCCTATCTGATTGAAGATCTGCAAAGTGGGCAGATTCTAGCATCCAAAGACATCAACAGCCGTATTGAGCCTGCATCACTGACGAAACTGATGACGGCTTATCTGACCTTTAAAGCACTGAAAGAAAACAGGCTTAAATTAACCGACACATTTACCGTCTCGGAACAAGGCTGGAAAACAGAAGGTTCTCGCATGTTTTTAGACCCTAAGAAACCAGCCTCAGTAGAGGACTTAATCAAAGGCATGATCGTCCAATCTGGCAATGATGCTTGTGTCACATTATCAAAAGCCATCGCAGGCAGCGAAGAAGCTTTTGCCCTACAAATGAATGACCAAGCCAAGCGACTTGGCATGACAGGGACAAACTTTGAAAACAGCACAGGCTTACCCAGTGCAAATCATTACACCACAGTTAAAAATTTATCGATTTTGTCTCGCGCCCTGATTCGCGATTTTCCAGAATATTATCCAACCTATTCTATTAAATCATTTACCTACAACAGCATTACCCGGCCAAACCGCAACCTATTGCTTTACCGCGATCCCAGTGTGGATGGTTTAAAAACAGGACACACAGAAAGTGCTGGTTACAACCTAATCGCCTCAAGCAAACGCAATGACCGCCGCGTATTGGCTATTGTTGTGGGCACCCGCAGACCAGAAGCTCGCGCTACAGAAGCCAGTAAACTTCTAAACTGGGTCTTGCCTTTCTACGATACGCCCAAACTATACAGTGCAAACCAAGTGGTTTCTAAAGTGAAAGCATACAAAGGCGAGGACAACGAAATCGAAGTGGGTTTCTTGCATGATGTCTATGTCACCGTACCAAAAGGACAAAGTAAGTCTGTGGTATTGGAGCTAGAAACCATACAACCTGTCACTGCCCCGATTAAAAAAGGTCAGAAAGTCGGCGTACTAAAAGCTTCATACGCTGGCAAACTGCTTTATGAAGAGCCAGTAGTTGCATTAAAAGAAGTCAAAGAAGCTGGATTTTTTGGCGAACTCTGGGACAACATTGTGCTTTGGTTTCAATCATTTTAGTTTTAAAGAGATAAATTGCATCGGCGGTCTATAATCCAATATTAATATATATAGGCTGCCTGAAAGGCATCAAGATAAGAGTAAAAACATGAGTACAAAAACAAAAACAGAATTTTTTTTG
>JAGWCC010001887.1:0-11038 GCA_022651775.1 Drusus annulatus
ATTATAATTAAGAAAGAAGGATGTTGAAATGTAACATAATCAACAAATATAATTAAACGCTGTAAGACATAGAGAATAGAGCAATGAGAAATATACTTAAGCGAAATAGATACTCAAAAGTAGCTAACATTTTAGAGGAACTAAATAGGCTAAAAGTGACAATTATTTACAACGTGGATAGTCACAAACATAATTCAAGGACATGCAAAGAAATCAGACTACTAAAAAATAATAAAACCAATACACAAAACAGCTTTCTTTATAAAGGGATGACATATTATAATACGGAAACCATAAAAATTATGCCGATTCATAAATCTAAAATAGCCTGTATGAACCATTTAAAATACTCGAACATTTGTAATATCAAGTAGTTCATGAGTTAAAATATTATTATTAAGTAAAAAAGAATATGAATTATTATAAGATACGTAAACTTTGATGTACAAGTAATTAAATAAAATGAATAAAACTAAAAAAAAATATTAAATAACGTGATTAAATTGGCCTTCAGCGAAATTGAACCCGCCACCAACTCAACTGCGCTTTTATCTTTAAAATGTTAAGACCACCGGGATAGACGAAACAAATAGGGTTTGGCATTGATGTCATTAACTATCAACAAACATTGTTAAAAGTACGACGGGTGGTTGTCGGTGGTTGTCGGCGTTTGCTGATCGGCTGTGGTTCATGATATATATATATATATTTATACGTAGTTTAAAAAAAAACAATTTTATAAAGAAATTGGATAAAGCGTTGGTGGATCCAAATTGATCGATTATAGAAATAAAAAATAAAAAAAACATTACCTAGTACGTTTTTAATAATTTAAAAATAAAGCAATTACTTATTATTACATCTTTATTCTGGCAGTATAATAATAACTATGTATATTATGGATTACAATGGCACAAAGGCGGCTCGTGAATTTTTAGTGGGCTAGCGTGCTGAAATTTAAAAATCTTGAAAATCTTCCTACAACAACATCGATCATGATGTTTTTTTTCAATCTTTGCGCTCTAGCAAACCCAAAAGTCACGAGCCGCCACTCCAATGGCATCTTTAAATTTATCATAAATGGAGTGAGCGAGACAGTTACTGGACTGAACACTAGAAGAGGGAAGGGGAGTAGAAAGGGAGGGATCTTTATCAACTGGGAACATCTTTAGTGTGGGGCAATTGTTTAAATTTATTTGATTATAATGACTTTACTATTATTCTTTATGGCTTCCCCTTTTGCCTTATGCTTCTAAATTTTCTAGTCTAATACCTACTCCATTTTTACTAAGCTGATGCTTGGTGGTTAACGAATTTCCATAATTTGTTCGTAATAAACGTAATTGTAATTCATATTATACCTAGTTATTATCATACTGCCCTAAAGAAACTGTGGTGGTAGCAAAACCTTTACTTCAAATGAAAACTTAAGTTCTTCATATTTGAAATTATGGACTACATGACATTGTATGTATGTTTTTATTGCTGAACATAATACTTTTATTGGTCCTACTTTTTAAATAATGGCATAAGCAGCAAAAACTCGAAAAGTATGAGCTCTAGCGTCATGAAATTTTAACAGTGTGTTCAAACACGATGGAATTTCCAGTACGAGATATGAAGCCTATATTCATTTAACTATTAAAAATAAAACAAAACGCTTATTTTCTAGTTTCCTAATTAAAATTAATAAGTTAATAAAGTAATTGTAATTACAGAAATATGAAATATGGGAAAACCTAGTATTTTTTTTTAGCTGAATATTAGTAAAGCGAAATCTTATAACCTATAATTTATAACAAATGGAAATAGATAAACCGTTGACATTAGCTTCCAGAATTGTATTGTTTTAGAAATTAATGATATAAGTTAACTATTCACTTTTTTGAACATAAGAAAAAAAAAACACAAATCCCAACAAGAAATTTTAATAATCATACTGACTTAGCTAATACAAGTTGAACCATGTACATACATAAAAATAAATTAACCCTAATATATTGGCTTATGTTCAACAATGCGTTCCTTTGATTTGAAATGCAATAATATGAAGGTTGAATGCGTATAATATTATGGTTTGGCTTCACTCTTTCGCCCACGGCAAAAAATGTGTTCTTTCATACCATGTTATCCTGCATATGGTTGCATATCAATAAGACTTAATTAAATAATTTCAATATCTAGGTGCATATTTCACAATTACTTCCATAATATATCGACGTTATTTTTTGTGTTTATCGAGGTCACCTGGCGTCCCTTTGTTTTAAGTAAGATAGCTTTCTATGTAATAACAAAAATGTACAACACTCAAATTAAAATTATTTTTTAAAGTTTAATTTGTTTATTTTAATTTTAAATGCATTTATTTTTTAATTTTAATTTGTTTATTTCAATCTTAAATTCAATTATTTTTCAAAATAATTAATTAAATTTTGTACCCTGGTGATACTTAAGTTCAGCGAAACCGGTCGGTCATAAAAATTAAAATAAAATTTGTGGTCTTATACAAAGTTATTATTCCATGTTCACTCCTATTTATTATTCAACTAGACCGTATTACACTGTCCAAAATTTGTATTGCTAGGTCTCCTTTTAATGTCCGATACTTAACGATTACACATTATTCGTTGGATTTTATAGCACCATTCATAATAATCAAATATTCTTAGTAAAAATATAATTTACGGCAATTTTTTGTTGGTTTTTGTCATTAATATTAAGATCTTATCATCTTTAAAAAAATTACCCGTTCTCTAAAAATGTCTGATAAGATGTTTGGCTAACTATACTCGGTTTTTCTCTGGTGTCATGAAATATTCATTTGACTGCCAAAAAAACAAACGTTGGTTTAAAATATGTAGTCAATTGCACAATAAAAAAAAGAAAGTTGAAATCTATACAGAAAGAATAAATTATTGAACGAAACCGGGTGGTAAAATAAGCAGGCACTAACATAATATGGAGTATATTACATACAATGTAAGTAACTATTACATTGACTATTTAAAGTTTTTCCGCTTGTTCATTGTTGAAAAACTCTCGGAGCTTTGCGGACACCCCCTGTTGTTTATTTTTACACTGGCAACGTGGCCACACTTCCATGTCAGATGTATGCCAACTTCATTGGCATTAAGAGTTTTGCCTAAAGTAGTGTAGTAATTCTCGTCAACTTGTAAGAAGTTTACATATTTTGAATTCAGATAAAAACTCGTGGTGATACCGTTAAGTGAGTACTAAGTATTAAAACTGTTTTATTATTGACTCTTTGAAATATATGACATTCTTGCATACCTTTTGAAGAATGCTGGGCCATTCTATATTATTTATTAATTATATTTTATTTTATTTACATAATATGTAACCCAACCAGCGGAAATTTTGTTTATCTGAAGCAGAAACTCTCGGCTTGCGTTACGGAATATGTAAACGCAAAAACTTTCAGCCCGCAATGTGATTTCCGTCACGGGGTTCTTAAGGTTTTAAATGTCACCATCGTCCTCACTCTGAGTATCATCAGGACCGTCTTCTACAACATGCTAATGAACATGTCACCGGTGTTGAACTTCGTCATTCATATCATGGCTCGCCTGATCTATATTGCGCTGTTTAAGATAATCTGACCCAGAACTGTTCGATTATCAAAAGTCGTGTCTTTGTGCACCGTATAAAACTTTGCATTTTTATCTTATGAAATGTAGTAAATTAATGTGTATCTGTTATTTTTATCATCGTTTTAAATGTGAAAAAAACTGTTTTCTTTCCATTCAGTGGCTAGCCGTTTCTTTTCCGCAAAAGAAGTTAGGTTGGTGTTTTTGTAGTTCACATTTTATTTTCACACAGATACACTCGTGGAATTGAAAAAAATGGTCGAAAAACAACCAACCAAAATGTTTTTGTTCTGGAAAATCGGAAAATGGTGTTGGCACTCGATTTGACATTCGATCAAAGAGGGTGAATAATAATGCATATATTAATGTAATGTACCCTTTGTTCGTCATTATATATTTTTTTGTATTTTTCTAATATAACGAGAACGAACTTCTCATGAAAATATAAACTAAATCGAATATTATCCGATTTTATTACTATTTATTTATTTGAATCATAATATAAAGAATCTGATTTCGGAAATCCATTATTTTTTTTCTGTAAAGCCACACGAGAAGCAATAAAGTAAAATAAAAAAGGCTTGATGGTGAAACTGAACTTAATGTTGAAGAAACAAATGAACACTCGATAAATCTTTAATTTCCATGACCAAAACGCTCCTCTCTAGTAGCCACTTAAAATTATAAAGTTTTAAAGAGAAAAAAGCTACTATAATTATTTGCCATCATATTATTGATTATAAGTAATTTTGCTTCTTGTCTATGTGATGATGAATTTCTTTAAACTGTACTTTGCCTGATGTTTTCTTCGCTTATGAATAATCAAACTAGGTGCGCAATGAAGAGGATACGACCGAACATGTACGCATGCATGATGTTTTAGCTCTCTTGGTATTATTCACCATCAAGATTAAGTCGTCGAGAGTAGCAAAGGCATGATTCACAACAATGTTGAGACACGGGCTTAAAGTTTCAAAATGTAAAGTTGTTCCAAGAAAAAGTTTTAAAACGCATACATATTTTAAAGCCCCTTCTAATTTATAACTTAACCTAGGCATATTGCGGTTTACACCATTTCTACGCTGCCAATTATAAATTAGGTTATAATATTTATATGATGAAAGAATACATAATATCTCACCATAATAAACATTATTAAATAAAAATGAAATAGTAACTTTGTACAAGCCCATAGATTTAATTATTTTTTTTATGAACTACCGGTTTTTCTTAGCCTAAGCATCACCAGGATATAAAATGAAACAAAAAACGTGCGGTTATATATACATACAGAGAAAGAACACAATATAAAATAAAATAAAAGTACAGTGAGATATCAATAGAACTCCACAATGTGTATTAAGTAAGCATAACCAGGGTACAAAACTAAAGTAGTTTAATTTAAATTTTATTTTTTTAAATGTACCCTGATGATGATTAGGTTAAGCGAAACCGGTTGGTAAAAAAATTAAAATAACATTTGTGGTCTTATACAAAGTTAAAAAAAATCTTTGTTAATACATTACAAATTTGAATAAAAATAATACACAATTAGTTATCAGAGCTTATTTTATTTCGGTGACCAGCCCCGCTTTAGTTGTTGGCGAGCTTTCGAACGTAGTGAAGGTTGATGTTTATATTCCAGAGTTCTACACATGGCCAGTTTATTCGTGATATATTAAGAGTGAACACAAAAAAGCCATCCTTTTTGAAAATTGAAAGCGTTGAAATTGTTTTAACCTTTGTGTGGAGTTTGTCTCTAAAATAATAAGATCTAATAGGCATAACTTTGGTATGATATATTTATAATATACTATATCATTCATGACGACATAATTAGATGTCGTTTATGAATGAATTAGTAATACTGAAGGCTGTACGGCCCTGAGCACGCGCCGCACAGCCGCCCTGAGCAAATCGCGATTAAATGATTGGGATCCTTCAGGATATTTGCACGAGTTTTGAGGCATGTAATATATATAATAATACGAACAGCCAACGACCCTTATGATGTATGTATTATCTAAAATGAATAGATTTCGCGACATAATATATGCTATCTGTGTATGTCATAGATCAATAAGGAAACGACTTGATATTTATCGGAGAAATGAACTGGAATATGGGTTAAAAGTTTTTAATACTACCTAAAAATAATGTTTGGAAATCTAATTTTGCAACACCTAGGTAATACGAATACTTTCACTACATTTTCTCATAAAAACATGAAATCTTACTCCATCTGTGACTAATAGCGTAATCTTCTTATTACAGCTCAAATTATAATTTGTGTCGGTGTTTATTAGATATTATTCTTATTTGCAAAAATGGAATTAAATGGGATTATTTGTAAAGGCGCCTTACTGATAATTTCGTTGTAAGGAAAATAATGAAGTTCTCAACAGTAGAACCATACGAGTACTTGTGTATGTCGTCGAGAAAAAAAAACTTTTACACACCCAATAAAATAAGATTTTTATTTCCTTTTGGTGGCAAAAAGCGTTATTTGATAATATAATACAATATTGTGTGTTCATTTATCTTTTTCAAAGATAATATTTCTCAATCAATAATATCACATTGTTTTATTATTTATATTTTGATGGCATGTTAGTTACACACAAGGAAATATCAAGGTCAATGTTGTATGCTTCATACGTGATGTTACTTCATATTTCTTATCGATGACTCAAGACTATCACGGTTGGCATGTCCAATACTGTATTTTTGTAACAATATAGGTATGTTTTCTTTTCTTTTCTTTAAGCTAATAATAAAAATTAAATATCCATAGTAAGAAAAAAAACATGCATACAAATTTTGTGTCCCTAAATAAACTGTAGGTATAATCCTTTTTGTGTTAGGGTTGCACTTCTAAATATCCTAAATCATCCAATTTTCAAGAAATTATCATGCACAAAGTTGTAAAAGATCATTTTTTTAAGATTACTTCTTTTAATCTTTTTTTCTGAAAAAAATAAAAAAAGCATTTTTTTTCCCTGATATTTGTCAGATATCTAACCGGAGAGTATCCAAATAAAAGTACAAATAAAACAATCAAAAAGCACGATAGATATTTCCAATATTTTTTAACCTTTTTTTTAAAATATCGATCTACAAAGTTACTTTGTAGTTTGATCTATTTTCACATCGTTTTTTTTTCTCTGATGAAATAGCTATACTGGAATCGTATTCGATTCTTAAGTAATAAAAACGACGTAAAGTAACAAAAAACTTTAAGCAGATTCAAGCTTTATGAAAGAGGTATGATATTTTTCAGAGCTTTTCAGAACTGAGAGAAAGGCTGCTATTTTGATACAAAATGAGTTATTTTCAATTCTCATCACAATTTGATCAAAAGCGATACAGGCCGAGAATTTGCGTTTTATTCGGGGATAATAAATACTTGAAAATGTCAAGGAATACAGAATGGGCCGGATCGTCGATTTTACAGTCAGCCAAACATGACTCTTCTTGGTGAAATTCTCGGAATTTATTATTTGTGTGGAATAACATAAGCGCCATCGGATGGAATAAATTTAACCTACCCAAAAAGAGGGACTTTTTAGATTATTAGAAAGAGGACGCCGATTTTAATTCCTGAGAAATAAATACAATAGAAAAAAACCATATTACTTATCAACAAGGCGTAATGACTAAATCTATTTCAAACAATCCGTCAACAAATTCTGAAAGGTATAAATAAATTCATTCTCGGGTATTATTCTTCTTTGAGATTTTTCATAATGTCTGCGTAAAGGTAAATACATAAATTTGTAAATGCCGCCGAACAAAGCGAGCCAAGTATTGAATCATTGTTGTGGAATTTGTAGAAAATAAAGCTCTTTTGCACAAAGAGGATCAATCCTATTGATGTCGGTCACGTGGCCAAACACTGGCTCACCCGGCGGGCACGGGGGACTCCACGTGACCCGTGGGGCGAGGTGCTTTGCTGGCGGCCGGGAGCCGATTCTGGGAACCCGCAGCTTTATTTGTTTCATAGTTCCAGATTATTCTTGAAAAATTATTCAGGTACTTTTTTGTAATAATGTGAACATATTGTTGAAGTGATATAAATAAATGCCCAGAGCTGGCTGAACTATCCCCAAAGGAATTAGAAAGGGCAGTAAAAGACAGGGAAGAGTTAGGTTAGGTTAGGTTAGGTTAGGTTAGGTTAGGTTAGGTTAGGTTAGGTTAGGTAAGGTTAGGTTAGGTTATTAAATATAATTAAAGCCATTTCAAATGATGTTTCGGTTAAAATGGTAGTCGCTCATCGGGGCGCTTGACTCTATGCAGAGACAGGTGATCCATTTGAGAGATTATCTTAACAAGCAGATTGCTATATTTGGAGCACAGACGTCAGGAGGGTATGGTGCTTTGTTCTACCGGTATTTCAATAGAATATGTTCCGAAGAGTTTGCGTCATTCCCCTAATATTTGTACATGGCTTACATTCAACACATGAGGACGGGTCGCTTCTACGACTCGTTCTTGTGTTCGACAGGTCATCTGCGCAATGATTTCTCGGCTTCTGTGTTTCTCCCTTCCTACCAAACCGGCCTCTTCAAGACCCAGGTTTACTTCTTCCTTTCTCCAAAACGACCCTCCATACAGCATTCCCAAAGAACCTTCTATGTGTAAATAATAAAAGAAGAGCGATATAGATGTCGGCATATAATAATAATTGACTGATTTATTTAGCGCCGTTTTCGTAACAAAAATATCACCTCAAGGACGTTTTGTCAACTAATAACTAGTGATATAAAACATTTCTCTTAGTGGATGTATATTTTACTGGGCGAAGGTGTAATTTTCTTCAGTCACGTAAGGGTTAAACAAGTTATGCTTTATCCGATAAATGGCGTGCATTTTACTTTTTCAATGGCCGCGCATTACTTTCATAATTACTTTTAAACCAATTTGAATGCTTGTTTTATGTCTACCTACAATTATATCTAGTTTTATACTCACTTTGAACTTAATTTATACATTAATACGCTACTAAAACTACTTTAATACGCACCTACCTATTTTCATGCTCATTTTTATATAATTAATTACTTCTTATTTAGCTCCTTTTATTTATTCATGTATTTAATTTTACACTTATCTTAATACATTTAAATAATATAATTTTCTGTCAGAAAAGTGTGCTAATCATAGTGTGTTTTTTTATTTGCTTAGATTTCCTGCTTTATGGTTAAATTTAAATACATTTGTATGATTTAAACAAATTTTTGACAGATATATTGGAGGCATTATTAAAATAACCGTCACGTGTAGGAGTAGAAACCCTCGCCCTCTGGTAACCATTGAAAATATCAATATTATTACATTCAACCATGCATAAGCAATTCAGTTAGTCGCTTTACCCTATGACTAGCCTATCAAAACTAACTTTGAGAAAATAGGTTACTACCCTTCTAATTTCGTTCTTAGGTACGAGATCTTGGAAGCCAGTGGCGTATCGTTATTCAAAAACGAAAACTTTAATGTGTAGATGATTTTTTTTAAAGAATTCTTATTACCAGAACGTTCTAGCTAGTTTGAACTCCCGTCACACGTAACATGACCAGACATCGACGATTAACACTGTTTTTTTTTTTTACATTTAAATAGTCTCCGGTAAATGTTGATGCTCAGTCCGTTTTATTTTATGATCAAATTGTGATCAACCATACGTTAAATCAAACCGATGCTAACCATCGTTAGAGAAGTCATTCGATAATATTTGCATAATTAATAAGAAAAATCACCTCAAAGGCGCTTGATAACTAGGTTTATTTTTTTAACCTCGGCTTTTCAATTAGGTTTATTTTATTAAGGCTAGGCTGTAAAAAAAAAGTTGTCAAAAAAGTTAACCAAAGTGGATGCAACATTGTCTGTTCAAGCATGAACGGATTGTTATACATTATGCAAATAATTGTTACCGAACCCTGCCAGTAGATGGTACTACAAAAACAAAAAAATTATAAATATACGAGCATTATATATTTTTTCAGCATTATCTTCCTGATTAAACATCATCATCATCTCGTCCATTTCTTCAAACATTAGTGCTCCACTATGCTATATATTTAACCTCTGTTCTGTCTCATCTACATTCCCACAGTGTTGGAAAATCACAAGGGTTATCCCTATACATAAGGGTGGTAATAAGACAGACGTAACAACATATAGACCTGTGGCAATATTATCAACGATTTTGAAAATTTTCGAAATCATTATTTGTAATAAGATACGGGCTCGAATCACGCCGTCCCTAAGAGGGAATCAACACGGATTCCTACCTAAAAAATCTACCGTGACCAATCTTCTATCGCTTTCTAGACGGGTAGCAGAAGGTTTAGACGCCAGACACCAGACCGATGTAATATATAAGAAATTTTGCCAAGGCATTCGACTGCGTAGACCATGATATCTTGCTGAGAAAAATGTACAAAATAGGATTCAACCAATCATTACTAAGATTTTTTTCATTATATTTAAAAGATAGAAGCCAGTACGTATCTGTGTCGGACGTACATGGTCCTCGATAATGTGTAGTCGATAAACTAGACTTAAGATTGTTTATATTATTGTTCATAGGGAAATATTATGTAGGCAAATTCCACCCGCGGCTCGTTACGTCGCAATGACGCAAAGAGATAGCCCTTCGGGCTGGGACACCCTCGACTAGGGAGAATTCCAACGCGATGACGGGACTGAGCGCGGACCGACGCCGACCGCGCCCGGCAAGGCGAGAACCGATCCACGCGGGTGGAATCGACCTGTCTGGCTTTATCGCGAGAGCCGGGTCAATCACACGGCCAAATAAATTATACCATCGTGATGATTCGACTCTCGGCTACACACTCATTAAGTGTGTAAATGTTTGGATAAGTTAGTTATTAAGAGTTTAGCCTCAAAAAACCGGGCATTATTTGTAAACTGTATTTTTGATTTGTAATTGTGAGCTAAATAAAAATGATAGAGGGGCGAAATAAAGTTGAGGTGAAAGCTGATGGAAAGGAAAAGGGGATAGGTTGCTAAAATCTATCCCACAAAATTACCAGCCGGCCGGGGAGAGAGAGAAAGAGGATGCTAAATCCTCTCATACAATGCTCTTCCGCCCCGGCCGTGCGCTCTCAAGGCAATGAAATATTGCGCGAAAATGGGAGAAAAGGCAGATCACCAGCATCCTCCGCCAGCATCACTTTACCTTGACTTCTCTTCGCCCTGACATCGCCTTTAACTTGACTCCTGACTTTTCTTTGACCATCGCCTGCCCCCCTGGACCGCCTGACTACACCTCTCTCTGGACCAGACCCGCAGCATCTTCACTTGAAAGCCGAGGCCCTACAAGTTGACCCCGTCGTCTCCCTTACAACGAGACCGACCGCTTGGAGCACTTCGTAGATTGGGACCGCTACCCTATTACAGTTTATTTG
>JAGWCC010001888.1:0-11326 GCA_022651775.1 Drusus annulatus
TCATAAGTCTTGAGTACCTGGTTGGATTTTTTAAAAAAAAGGTAACTCAATACTCACTGAGTTATCTGAAGCTAAAAAAGTCCCTAACTTATGTCGCTTATTCAAGCCTTCAACCAAATGGTACGTATATTTTAGATGGCTGAAGCGCCACAAGTCTTCAGAATCAAATGAGAGTCAGAGCATTCGATGCAGAAAAAAAAACTGATCAAAACTTTATATTTAACTCATTTTTAAGCCCTTTTGCCTTTCCAGCAACGATATTATAATTGTTATTAAATCACAATAAACATAATTTGGTTTTGCATTATACGAGGCCTGTTCAAAAGAAAAGGTGAATTTTTAATTTTCGCAGGCTGTGTACATTCGATTATCGTTTTTTTTTTGTTGTTATGTTGGTACACATATGTTTATCATATGTTAGCATTATCAGCCATTTTGGATTAGTGGTTTGTTTTTGACAACTGGAAAGGTTAGTCACGTTTTTGTGTGTTCTTCGATTTTTTACTTTTTGAAAAAAATGGATCAAAGAATATGTATTAAATTTTGCGTTAAAAATGGAATAAAGTGCTAATAAAAATTCAAAATTCACTTTTTCTTTTGAACAGGCCATGTACATATGTCTAGTCACCAGAAGATGACAATAAGGGGAAGGATTGAACTTTTTTTGGTTCACTTATCGGCTAAATTTGTGACGTTTAAGCCCTTTTCCCTTTCCAGCGACGATATTTTGATTAGAATTTAGGGAAAGGCAAATTTACACATATTTAAGGTTGTTTCTTTCACTTCCATTTTAATTTATCATCTACTCAGGTCTGGGTAGTTTCATCTTTTAGCTGCGGTTTAACCAAATTGATATTTCGTCAAAACTTCACATTTTGAAATAATTTAGTCTTAATGAGATATCCCCAGTAAAAGTTTTTCTCTCTATCTGAGGTAAGAACTTGGCTAACTTAAAACCCTGGCCCATGCAAGTGAAATGAAATTGGCCATACTGAATAGGAAATAATTGAGGAACATTGCAGGTAGGAATATGAATGTAGTTATAAATTATTAAATACTTGTTTGTGCTCTTCCAACTTCGGCAAGTAGCCATAACCTTAAAGCTAAATGTTTCTTAGTTTATATTAAGTTACCTTAGAGGTTTTATTCTTACTTAATTATTCTTAGAATTAAATAAATGTGTTTTTTTTAAAGTAATGTAAAAACTTCAGTTCCGGTTTGCCGCTTGAAAATCCAGTTTATTATTATCATAGTCTTCGTTTTCATCTATAAAATAAAAATAAAAATGATTAGTATATGTGCATGTTGAATAATTTTGATTCTGCGGTACACACAAATATTATGGGAACTATCATGATTTACTCTTGTGATATGTAGACACAGAACTGTGAATAACTTCAATCAAGCTGGACAGTGTGAATCTAAGTGACAGAATAAAGTAAGAAACTAACGAGGGGTAGGTAGGAAGATGGACTACCACACAACTGTCTTTTTTTTAAGAAAACCAGGTTACGAATAACCTGACAGTATTTGAAAAACTCCTACTGCCATCATAATAAGCGGAAGATGTTACTTGTGTAATGATGGAGGACTTAGCTAGTAGAGGAATCAAACCCACAACGCCCGGGTGGGATTCTGTCGTGTTTGTCCACTGAGCTACTAGCCGGTCAAATTTTACAATCATACATTTTCTCATACATCATACTCTTCTGCTATTCTGACTTTTAACATAATCCGAATTTGATTCACTCGATGGTAGCATGTATTCCTCGGGCGTCCGCGACTTCTTCCACCATTCACTTTCAGTTTATATATTCTCCTGGCTATTATGAATAGTGTGACTGAAAAAAATTACCGTCTTCTTGCTCAAAGTGGTTTGCCATGGCGGGCTCGGCCTGGTCGAGACTGATGTTTACGTCGTTGAAGTCGGCATTGTCGTTGATGTTGGCCCGGTGCTTTTTGGGCCGCCCCTCCACCGGCAGATTGTTGTTGTTCATCTCTTGGAACACGTAGTGGTCATTATTACTAATTTTGTCCGGGTTATGGAACTTGTCATCGAGGGGAGGTGATAATCTCTCCAGAGCACTCTCCACTTTCTTCTCGATTTCCAGGTTTTCCATGACTTTTTCTTCGCCTAATTTAGCTTCGTAACGATTGGGAGGTTTCAATGCTAGCTTCTCAGGCATTCCTTTGTTAGATTGATATGCATTTTTATCTAAAGTTTTGTGGTTGTCGTGAACAAACAGTTCCGGGGCAAATCCATCTGGTACCATGGGCCGTGCGTTGGGGTCGCTCGACTCAGTCTTCAGGGAGGGAGAAACTGGCACCGAGTGGTTCAAACTTTCCCAAGACATGCCTTGTTTCAAAAAACCCACATTTGACGAAGATGGACTCTTTTCACTGATGGTTTCTTTCAGTTGATTGACCTGCCTCTGGAATAAATAAAATAAATGATTACTTCAAAAGATTTATTGATATGTGCATACACTATGACTCAACCTCTAGTGTGCCGGAAGTGCCAATAGTCACCGGGCATTCGTCATTATATTTTCAATAGTTTTTTCACGTTAAAACCTGCTGTTCACATATTTAAATGAACAGTAGGCGCTTGATAACAAAATAATCAATCCATAGAGATATTTGGCATTGCGTTAAGTTCGCTACAAGTCGAGTAATAAGTATTTGTGCTTACGTCAGTGTGCCAGAAAAAAAAAGATTTTCAAAGTGACATTACTGTTTGTAATTACAAGAAAACACTGTGCAATTTTATTTTTATTTGGAAGTAAATGTATGCAGCCACACGAAAATATAATACGACAAAAAAATTGACGCATATCTTAATCAAAAAGTTTTAGTGACATGAGGGAGAAAAACACCAACTCTTATAAGTAGCTACTCCAGAAAATATATAATTTGAGAAGATAGCATAATTGAAGACGACACCATGGCAAGAACCTGTTAACTAACATTGTTGTCAAAAATGAGTTAGTATTCTCACTAAACTAATTCTGGTACGCTCAATCCAATGAACACACTTCAGATCATGTAAATGGCACGAACATGGAAAATCAAAGAGTTGAACATGTTGACTGCAAATTTTGTTATAACTGAAATATTTTTTAATGGCAAGTACACGCTATCTACAATAATAACATTGTATTGCAGAAATGGACTAAAATGCTAAATTATATATTAAATTTAGTATGTTAGCTATAATATTCATGAAAAATAGTTTGTGGATTTGTGATGGTACACATTTTTTTTTTAACAAAACGCAAAAGACTAAATATCTCAGAATGACTCGGCAGTTAGTTGACAGGTTCTTGCCGTGGGGTCTTTAATTGACAAAAACCTAATTTTGTAAAGCGCGAGCGAGTTATTATGAAATTACAGTCAGCAAGGCACGACGGAAGTTGTACCTCGCGGGAGTCCGGCTTTCCGGGGGTTAAGAGCAGATTTCATTGATTTTGAAGTAACCACTGCAGTAAAATAAAATAAGGTTACTAAGACTTGTGATAAATATTAGTGAATAATCACCTGAACTGGCTGTGCTTGGAAGGTGTTGGTGTTGATGTCCAAGTTGAATACGCCTGGCGCTATTTCAACCTGCTTGCTAATGTTTTTGTTCTCCGTCTGGACTCTTGGATAGGAATAAGACGGTTGAGAGTTTGATGTATACATCAATTTCTGTAATTCAAACAGCATAATATTAATACAACAATCTTACATGTTCGTAGAAAGCAATCACTTTGTGGTTTGACATATTTAAAGAAATGAATAAATAACTTTGTATAAGACCACGGATGTTATTTTAATTTTTATGACCGACTGGTTCCCCTTAGCCTAAGCATCAACAGGATACGAAATTAAACTAAACAAAAAATACTAACTAGCCATCACGCCATTTCGCCGCAGGGGTAGGCAGAGAGGACGGACCGCCATATAACTCTGTCTTGGCACACACTCCTTGCTTCATTTACATTCATACATCGTCTCATACATACTCTCACGCGATTCAAGTATTTGATTTACTTGATCGTGCCCTGTCTTTCTCGGGCGTCCTCAACTTCTTTTTCCATTCACTTTCACATCATATATTCTTTTCACACTCCTTTCTTCGTTCATTCGCTCTACATGCCCAAACCATCTAAGCGTCCCTTTCTTGATCCTATTCATTACGCTTAAATACTAAGTGTGCGATTATATATACCATTGCATACAGAGGGAGAACAAATTATTAAATTAAATAACATAACAGTGAGAAAACAATAGAATAACATTTAAATTATAACAAAGTAACAGAGAAAACTACTAAAGAAGAAAAGCACTAGAAATAAAGAAAGCCATTGAGATTAATATTCTTAATAATCAGGTAAATTTGTCCAGTAGTCCAATATTAGGTATATTTCCTGTAAACTCATAAAATTAATCATTATTCTTTAATCACCTTCTCAGTTGACGTTTTGTCTCTTTCGATTCATATTACCTGTCTCTTTCTCTCTGTTCCTTTGTTATAATTTAAATGTAATTATATTGTTTTCGCATTGTTTTGTCATTTTATTTGATAATTTGTTCTCCCTCTGTATGTACGAGGCCTGTTCAAAAGAAAAGGTGAATTTTGAATTTTCGCAGGCTGTGTACATTCGATTATCGATTTTTTTTTCGTTATGTTGGTACACACATGTTTATCATATGTTAGCATTATCAGTCATTTTGGAATAGTGGTTTGTTTCTGACAACTGGAAAGGTTAGTCACATTTTTTTTGTGTGTTCTTCGATTTTTACTTTTGAAAAGTTATTTTATGTTATTTTTTCACTTCTTTAAGTATTTAACAAACTAACCACCACGCCGTTTCCTCGCAGGGGTAGGCAGAGAGGACGGACTGCCATATAACTCTGTCTTGGCACACATGTCTTCCTCGGGCGTCCTCGACTTCTTCTTCCATTCACTTTAGCATCATATATTCTTTTCACACTCCTTTCTTCGTTCATTCGTTCTACATGCCCTAACCATCTAAGCGACCCTTTCTTGATCCTATTCATTACGCCAACATCAGCCTTGCATTCTTCATTTAGCCTTCTTTCCGGATATCCACATTTTTAAAACAGTCAAGTATTTTATTACATTAAATTAATATTGCTTGAAGATATATGATATTTCAGCTTTCTTGTATCTACATGTGAAAGGAAATAAGGTTCAGTAAATCAGGGAAAATTAAATTATTGAAGGAGGATTAAGATTATTAAGAAAACATTTGAGGATATTAATAATATTACAATTCCGTAATGTATGCTAAAGAGGTGTTTAATAATTATTTTATTAAAACTTGTAGTCTTCGAGAATATTATAAAGATTATTGTACCTGGTTTTTATCACGCAGAAACTTATTTTCGTTTTCCAATTCTTTCACCTTCTGATTCAAGTTACGTTCAACTTCAGATAACGATTCCTGCAATAAATAAGAAACGTAAATTTGAATCAAACAATGAAGACATAAACTGATAGAAATGTGATGTGGACGTGTCCGTCTGCCCAAAGTAAGCTCAATTTTTCCTTATTTCTGCTGAAATTGATCAAACATTTTTACATTTCGAAATTCTTAGGAGTCGAAAGGTCTTATGTAAATTGGTAATATTAGTTTTTTTTCTAATCTATATAGATCACACTTCTAGGGATTTTCTGTTCAGTGGAATCAAACCATACTGTTGTAGATCGTACACTTAGAGTTGGCGCAAACAGCACATAAATTCTTAGAATTGTGTGTATCGGTGCATATTGATACACTTCCGAGAGTGATATCATTGTCTGTAAACGGTGATTGATTTTGAATATTCAAAGTTTGTTTGGTTTTTTTTATTAAAACTGTAGCAACCATAAGTTATTTCTTTTTCAAAATTGAACTTTTTTTCAATTTCCCTGGAATTTTCTTTTCCGAAGTTATATTATAACTAACTTTAAAACATGCTGTATGCAAACAATGCTTCTGTGACTACTGTGTTTGACTTAAAATTCGCTGTAATATCTTTACATCCTAAAAAAAATGAACAGTGCCGATGGACAGTGAATCAACGATCTTATTGTCCATTGACTGGCTGTCTTTAGGCCAGCATTCTTAAAATTGTTTACACCTGTGGATCGAATCAAGTGAATATAAGAAATATTTTGTGGACTGACTAGATGATTTTGATGATTTTTTGCAGACTAGCACCGGCCAGTGGACCACTGTTTGAAGAACACTGCTCCAGACAACATCATTCAACAACTCGAGACAACCTTTAGACAGTCAACTCTTAGATCGGCAATGCCATCAGCTATCGGAAGGTTGAAGGAACCAAAGCGCCCACCAGACACTAAGCTCGGAGAGCGTGCTGCAGGAGTGTCAGGTCCTAAAGCCTGGAATAGACTACCACATGATCTGAGAATAATAAAAAACTCGACATAGTTCAGTGCTAAACTCATCTTTTCAGAAAATCATATTGGTAAATAACAGAATTGCTCTAATTTACCCAGCTAGGCTAACCCGTTAGCATCTAAACTAGTACTGGGCGTTAAATATAATTCGAAAAAACGCCAACGCCGTTATCGTTGGCGATTGTTAACTGTTAAATATAACCGTTGAAAATAACGCCGACGTTGACTATTTTTTGGTAAACTACCAATATACTATATTTTCTAAATTTCATATAAGTACACAAAGCGTCCTTGAGGTGATTTTCCCACGAAAACGGTGCTATAAATGTATCCATTTATTATTATTATTAAGTTTAGACGTTGAATTATATGAGCTAATAATGCAAATGCAATAGTAAAAAAGTAAAATAATATATTGCGTCGTGTTGTCTACTAAAACTTAATTTATTTGCTTACTCGGTATTTGCACTTTGGCCGTGAAACAAAAAATATAAACATTAGACAACTACACCATTAATCGTATTCTTCAATTACAAAAACACATCGAATGCACGCGCGACGAGTAAAAACGCGCCAAACTAAACGAGTAGGAGATTGACATAAAACTAACTAGCAAAAATAATGAATAACGAGCCTATTGGTTTTAATAATAATAATCCCCTGTTGAAAATAACAGCTCGATGAAAAAGACATTGTCGTTATAATATATCTAGCTGTTATATATGTTTACTTATCATTATTTTCGTCACTTGATTCTAGAGGCGCTCACGTGTCGGCCGTTTGGGATAAGAAAAGTCCACAAATATGTTTAGTAAGAAGAAATATAACCAAAAGATTATTCCAAACTACGTATAATATTGTGCACGGCGCACACACTCTTTACACCTTTTTAAAGTCTAAAATAATAGGTACATGACAATGTGATGCGTCGTTATAATATAACTAGCTGTTAGATATATTTGACTTGTCATTATTTTCGCTTGATTCTAGGCGCTACGTATCGGCCGTTTCGGATAGGAAAGTCCACAAATATGTTTAGTAAGAAGAAATATATCCAAAAAGATTATTCCAAACTACGTCGTATAATATTGTGCACGGGCGCACACACTCTTTACACCTTTTTAAAGAATAAAATAATAGGTACATGACAATGTGATGCGTCGTTATAATATAACTAGCTGTTAGATATATTTGACTTGTCATTATTTTCGTCGCTTGATTCTAGCGCTACGTATCGACCGTTTCGGATAGGAAAGTTCACAGAGATGTCTAGTAAGAAGAAGTATAACCAAAAGATTATTCCAAACTACGTATAATAATATTGTCGACGACGCACACACTCTTTACACCTTTTTTAAAAGACTAAAATAATAGGTACATGACAATCACGAGGCGTCGTTATAATATATCTAGCTGTTAGATATTTTGGTGACATTCGGGAGAATTATACATAACGTTTACATTTTTAGGTGCCGTCATTATTTTACCTAGCCATTATTTTATTAAACTTGACTCTTGGAGCTACGTATCGCAAGCGTTTCGGATAGAATATTCCACAAAAACGTTTAGTAAGAAAGTATAAAAGATACACATAATGTAAACATTTGATGCATAAACTCTTACACCTTTTGTTTACTTGGCGCTAAACGCTAATACAATAATAATAGCGTCGAAGAATATTCGTATGTAGGTACTAATATTTTTAGTAATAATATCTAACTGTTAAGCAAAATTTTCGTCAATAGCGTTAGACGTTGGCGGCATCTAGCTGTTATTTCTAACAGCTAGATATATTTTGATACAGTACTAATCTAAACTCACCTGAATAATAATATTTTTTCATGCAATGATTCGCGATTCTCGATCTACTGCTAAACAAAAAGTTCTACAATTTTTCACAGCCCTAAAAAAATGTAAATAACTGATGTGTAAATATCAATACGGTAATTTTAGCTGTAGTCTTAGGTTTTTAGATAGTTTTTAAGTTTTGTAAAGCGCCCTTGAGGTGATATTTCACAGCCTAGTATTATTAACATTACCACCGAAGTGGTAGGTCATTTAAAATGATTCAAAAGGATAGGAGAGGTGGAATACACCTGGTGGTGAAATCCTGCGAAAAACGTGACCAAATATTATATTTTTATTTTTAAAGTAACTTACTCTATATCGGTGAAGGAGGGCTTGTTCTTCCTGGGCAGACTTCTCCACCTTGTTGCATTCTATTGTCAGGGTGTCAAAGAGGTCCTGCAAACACCGAGAAGTGTTATAATTACTATACAAACTAAATTTTAATAAATATATTTTACAAAGCATTTCAGTGGATCCCATTTTATTGGAGTTCTTTGGTCAATATTACTCAGGCCCACATCAAAATGTTATTTATTTTGTCATGATTCACAGCTTAAACATTTCAACAAGAGCCATTTCTTTATTTAGAAAACAGGTTTTTTTGTTGTTAGAATGTGTTCATATAATATTTTGTTTGTATATTATTGTTATAACCTCATAGTCAAACATGGCTAATATTGTTGTGGGGGAGGTCTATTAGTAATGAGTCAATGTCATTGAAAGTGTAGCACACACGGTGATGGTTCACATTGAAATTTGATGAGATTAAATAATGGTTTTTTGTTGTTTTGTTTTTCAGTGAAAATACCGCACAAGAGTCCCAACTGCTCTCAACGGTCCAGCCAGTAAGACTATGACATCCCCAATCGGGGTATGTTGTGAGGCTGAAGGTGGTGAAGAGGGGAAGGAGATGGGGAAGAGGAAGGTTGGGAAGTACCCGGCTATTTAGATCTGGTCGCCAAACACGGCTAGAGCGATTTCAAGCAACGTTTCGATTCTGAATGGTGGTCTTTCACCAGGGCGATACATAGAGTATCTACCGTACTGGAACGCGTTGCAAATATACTTAATCTTATTTTATATGAATTAAATGTGTTATGACACATGTAAACTAAATTTTTAAAAATTACGCACGCCGGACTTATACCCGCAACCTCTGGAATCGTAGTCGAGCCTTTTATCACTCGACCACGGAGGCTGTCAGACAGTGCTCTTTTCTAGAAGTGTTAAATCGTCTCTTGATATATTTTTTTTATATTAACTCCACACAGGGGGCCCTGAGGGAAAGCATTTTGCTCGGTGTCATTATAGGTATATCTTTTGGTGGAAACGAAGGAGCGAGAAAACACAGAGGGCGGCAAGTCATTCCAAAACCAAGCTTGTAAACAAAACACGCTCATTTGGCAAATTTCAACAGTGTAAAAATGTTGGACACGCGTTTGGTGCATCTCCCGGCTGTGCACCGGTGCTGAAGGGATCAATAACGCTGGAATAATGAGATGAAATTTTAAAAAGAAAACTAAATATATTCCCGATGTCGGAACCTAAATATTTGCTGATAAAAAACCGTGTGAGTAAAATTATTTATAACATGACAAGAACTCCTCATCTATAGTCGGCTGGACCAAGTTTTTTTGGTATTGGCAGGTTGACTGTCTGATCTGTAGCGTCGTGTTGATTTAATTAGATAATTTATAGGAAATGTTATTTACCTGTAGGTTTCCTAAGCGGTTGGTTAGACTGTCCCTCTCTCGCTGATCGTGATTACGCAGCGCTGAGAGGGCTTGCTTCTCCGCTGTCAGGGTCTGCTCCAAGCGTTCTTTATACTCTACAACAGCTGGATATAAAGTGAAAATTAGAGTAATTACTTATGGGAAAAAGAGAACATTGCACATAGTGTGAATTCGAAGATTAACCGTCATTTGATCAAGATATAAATATTAAAAAAAAAACATTTCAATAGGCTATAAACGCTTCTTTTTCATTGTGGATTTTTATTTTTTATAGTGAATACCGCACCAGAGTCCCAACTGCTCCCAACCGCCAGAGCATGGCGGTTGGTTATATATATAAATAATAATATATATATATATATATATATATATATAACCAACTATGGCATCCCCAATTGGGTATGTTGTGAGGCTGAAAGTAGTGGGGAGGGGAAGAGGAAGGTTGGGACGTACAAGGGCGATTCTTGAGAGTATCTACCACTCTGGAACGTGCCTCAAATAAACTATATATTAACTTATATGAATTAAATGTGTTATGACACATATTGATTAGAAACAAAAAAAATGCGCATGCCGGGTTCGAACCCGAAACCTCTGGATTTGTAGTCGAGCATTTTGCCACTCGACCACGGAGGCCATCAATTATCCGTCATGCGTTAAATAGAAATACAGTACTGTTTGAATTTATATGAACAAGGAAAATATTATTAACATATTTTGAAGTTTATAGTACATTATATTCACAGAAAATGTGTCTACTTTTGGCTTTCATAACCTCTTGGACTTGTTTGGGCACAGAATTAACGAGTTTTAGCAATTTTTCAAAATTATATTATCATAAAACCAAATGTGACTGCTTGTATCATCTTTTCTTCTGTTGTAGTTCATTTTTCAGATTCTGACTTTAGAAAAATTGCGCACAAATTATCTATAGGGTTTAGATTCGGAGAATTCCAAGCAGGTGATACTATTTTTTCGATTAAAAGTGTAGAAACATGTTGATAACCAGTAGAATTGAATAAAAAAAACTATATGCGTGGATGACTGATGCAACACTCAATCGTAAATTTTGACAGTTTTCTCAAAATAGTGCCTGCAAATGTAGGAAGGAAATTTTTTAAGCAATGAAAGACAAAAATAATTGCAATATTCACATTAAATCGAACAGTTTTAAGAATGTTCTACGTCATTGTTTAAATGTGTACACCTCGTAACTTCAAAAGTAAAAAAAATATTTTACTTAAAATTTTCTATCGGAGTTGTTTTAGAAGATAGCTTAGTAACCAAGTTGGATTTTGGTCAAATGTAATAAAATAAGTTAAGTAGTTTGTGG
>JAGWCC010001889.1:0-11345 GCA_022651775.1 Drusus annulatus
AAAAATATAAAATGGATTTGCGGTAGATATTCCTGTCGTAGATGGATTTAGTACAATTGGAGTTACCCAAAGTGATAATAATTATGGTAATGCTTTTACAAGCTGGACTATAACTGCCATAACTAGTGGGGCCGGAACTAATGCTGGGATATTTAGCGATAATGCCGATTTGAACGTGTTGGCGGACATTGCTCCTGGTGGAAGTATTGTTTATACTATTACAGCAACTGTATCGGAACCAGCCGATTCAACAATTACTAATCAAGCAACGCAGCAAGGCCGACCGATCGGAACAGTAAAGCATGAACCCGGTGGGACCTTGGTGGTTGCGACCAAATCATCGTCTACAACCACCTATGTGCCAGGCGGAACCATTGCCTATACTTTAGCAATGACAAATTCAGGTACCGGTTTTGCAGATGTACCAGTGAAAGACTTAATCAGCTCCAACACAACAAATCTAATCGGCGGAGGTACTGGGGCGGTCTTTAGTAGCTGGACAATCAGTGCAACTACAACAGGTGTGGGAACCACATCTGGAACCTATACGAACAATAGCGATCTGGATACATTAGTAACAATTGCGCCAAGCGGAAGTATTACCTATACGATCACTGGTATCGTAGTGACTGATGCAACTGGAAATATTACGAACCAAGGGACCGTCGATTCAGTGGATACAAATCTAATAACTCATACACCAGAAGCAGGGGTGGTGAGCGGAACGAAAACTTCAGGCACCACGACCTATGTGCCGGGTGGAACAATTATTTATACCATTACGGTAAATAATACAGGAGCTGGCTATGCTCTCGCTGTTCCAGTAAAAGATTTAATTATTTCCGATACGACTACATTAATCGGTGGTGGAACTGGGGCGGCTTTCGGAAGCTGGACAATCGGCGCAGCCACCACCGGAGCTGGAACTACCTCAGGAACTTACACCAATGATATTGATCTAGATACCACAATCAATATTGCTCCAAGCGGTAGCGTGACTTACACCATTACTGGTACCGTAGTGACTGATGCAACTGGAAATATTACGAACCAAGGGACCGTCGATTCAGTGGATACAAATCTAATAACTCATACACCAGAAGCAGGGGTGGTGAGCGGAACGAAAACCTCAGGCACCACCACCTATGCTCCCAGCGGAACGATTAGTTATACCATTACGGTAAATAATACAGGTGCTGGCTATGCTCTCGATGTTCCAGTAAAAGATTTAAGTGGCTCCAACACAACCACCTTAATCGGTGGGGGCACTGGGGCAGCTTTCGGAAGCTGGTCGATCAGCGCAACTACCACTGGAATTGGAACCACTAGCGGAACTTATACCAATGATAGCGATTTAGATACCACAATCAATATCGCCCCAAGCGGCAGTGTGACTTACACCATTACTGGCACCGTAGTGACTGGTGCAACTGGAAATATTCCCAATAAAGCCACAATCGATTCAGTGGATACAACCACTGTAACTCACACAACCGAAGCAGGGGTGGTTAGCGGAAACAAAACCTCAGGCACCACCACCTATGCTCCCAGCGGAACAGTTATTTATACGATTACGGTAAATAATACTGGTGCCGGATATGCTCTCGATGTTCCAGTAAAAGATTTAATTAGCTCCAATACGACTACCTTAATCGGTGGGGGAACTGGGGTGGCCTTCGGAAGCTGGTCGATCAGTGCAACTACCACTGGAATGGGAACCACTAGCGGAACTTATACTAACGACAGTGATTTAGATACTACAGTCAATATCGCCCCAAGCGGCAGTGTGACTTATACCATTGTTGGTACCGTAGTAACTGGTGCAACTGGAAATATTACCAATAAAGCCACAATCAATTCAGTGGATACAACTACTCTAAATCTCACACCGGAAGCCGGAACTGTCAGTGGAACGAAAACTTCTGGCACCACCACCTATGCTCCCGGCGGAACTGTTATTTATACCATTGGGGTAAATAATACAGGTGCTGGCTATGCTCTTGGGGTTCCAGTAAAAGATTTAATCAGTTCCAACACAACCACCTTAATCGGTGGGGGAAGTGTCGAGCGGCTTTCGGAAACTGGACAATCAGTGCAGCCACCACCGGAGCTGGAACTACCTCAGGAACCTATACTAACGACAGTGATCTAGACACTACAGTCAATATCGCCCCAAGTGGCAGCGTGACTTATACCAGTACTGGCACCGTAGTGACTGGTGCAACTGGAAATATTACCAATAAAGCCACTGTCGATTCAGTGGATACAACCACTGTAACTCACACACCCGAAGCCGGAACTGTCAGTGGAACGAAAACTTCAGGCACCACGATCTATGCACCGGGCGGAACGATTATTTATATCATTACAGTAAATAATACAGGTGCTGGCTATGCTTTAGCTGTTCCGGTAAAAGATTTAATTAGCTCCAACACAACCACCTTAATCGGTGGTGGAACTGGAGCAGCTTTCGGAAGCTGGTCGATCAGCGCAACTACCACTGGAATTGGAACTACTAGCGGAACCTATACTAACGACAGTGATTTTAATTCCCCAGTCAATATCGCTCCAAGCGGTAGCGTGACTTATACCATTACTGGCACCGTAGTGACTGGTGCAACTGGAAATATTACCAATAAAGCCACAATCCATTCAGTGGATACAACCACTGTAACTCTCACACCGGAACCAGGAACGGTCAGTGGAACCAAAACTTCTGGCACCACCACCTATGCACCGGGCGGAACGATTATTTATACCATTACGGTAAATAATGCAGGTGCTGGCTATGCTTTAGCTGTTCGGTAAAAAGATTTAATTAGCTCCAATACGACTACCTTAATCGGTGGTGGAACTGGTGCGGCTTTCGGAAACTGGACAATCAGTGCAGCTACAACCGGAACAGGAACTACGGCTGGAACCTATAGTAATAACAGTGATTTAGACACTACAGTGAATATCGCCCCAAGTGGCAGTGTTACTTACACCATTACTGTTACCGTGGTAACTGGTTCAACTGGAAATATTACCAATAAAGCCACCATCGATTCAGTGGATACAACCACTGTAACTCACACACCGGAGGCGGGAACTGTCAGTGAAACCAAAACTTCTGGCACCACCACCTATGCTCCGGGTGGAACGATTAGTTATGCTATTACGGTAAATAATACAGGTGCTGGCTATGCTCTTGGGGTTCCAGTAAAAGATTTAATTAGTTCCCTAACAGCTTCACCTTAATTGGTGGAACTGGGCAGCTTTCAGGCTGAGCCAAATAAGTGCAACCACCACTGGAATTGGAACCACTAGCGGAGCTTATACCAACGATAGTGATCTAGATACCACAATCAATATCGCCCCAAGTGGTAGCGTTACCTACACCATTGTTGGTACCGTAGTGACTAGTGCAACTGGTAATGTTACCAATAAAGCCACAATCGATTCAGTGGATACAACCACTGTAACTCACACACCGGAAGCAGGGACGGTTAGCGGAACGAAAACTTCTGGCACTACCACCTATGCTCCGGGTGGAACGATTATTTATGCCATTACGGTAAATAATACAGGTGCTGGCTATGCTCTCGATGTTCCGGTAAAAGATTTAATTAGTTCTAACACAACTACCTTAATCGGTGGTGGAACTGGGGCGGCTTTCGGAAGCTGGTCAATCAGCGCAACCACCACTGGACGATAGTGATGGAACTACCTCGGAACTTACACCAACGATAGTGATCTGAATGCAGCACAATATTGCCAATATCTGTCGAAGTGGATAGCGTTACCTACACCATTGTTGGTACCAGTGGAGACTGGTGCAACTGGAAATATTATACCCAATAAAAAGTTCCTGTAAAGAGATTTCAGTTTCAATACAACCACCTTAATCGGTGGGGGAACTGTAACTCACACACCACTGGAATAGGAACCCTAGCGACTGTCAGCGGAACGAAAACTTCAAGGGCAGTGTTACCCATTGTTGGTACCGTAGTAACTGGTGCGATTAGTTATAAACCATTACAGTAAAATAATAAGGAACTGGTGCGGGCTATGCTTTAGCTTTTCAGGTAAAAAATTTAGTGCTGGTTCAAAACGACTACCTTAATCGGTGGTGGGGGAACTGGGGCGGGTCAAGGCTGGACAATCCAGTGCAACCACCACTGGAATTGGAACTACCTCGGGAACTTACACCAACGATAGTGATCTAGATACCACAATCAATATCGCTCCAAGTGGTAGCGTTACCTACACCATTTTTGGCACCGTAGTAACTGGTGCAACTGGAAATATTACCAATAAAGCCACAATCAATTCAGTGGATACAACCACTGTAACTCACCGGAAGCAGGGACGGTGGAGCGGAACAGCTTCTTCTGGCACCACTTATACTCCCGGTGGAACGATTATTTATACCATTACAGTAAATAATACTGGTGCGGGCTATGCTTTAGCTGTTCAGGTAAAAGATTTAATCAGTTCTAACACAACCACCTTAATCGGTGGGGGCACTGGGGCGGCCTTTGGAAGCTGGTCAATCAGTGCAACTACCACTGGAATTGGAACTACTAGCGGAACCTATACTAACGACAGTGATTTAGACACACGCAGTCAATATTGCCCCAAAGTGGTTGGCGTGACTTACACCATCACTGGTATCGTAACTGGTGCAACTGGAAATATTACGAACAAAGCCACTGTCGATTCAGTGGATACAACCACTGTAACTCACACACCAGAAGCAGGAACAGTCAGTGGAACCAAAATTTCAGGCACCACGATCTATGCACCGGGCGGAACGATTGTTTATACCATTACGGTAAATAATACAGGTGCTGGCTATGCTCTCGGCTGTTCCCGGTAAGATTTAATTAGCTCTAACACAAACCACCTTAATCAGTGGGGGAACTGGAGCGGTTTTTTGGAAGCTGGTCAATCAGTGCAACCACACTGACAGGAACCACTATGGCGGAACACATGCCAATGATAGCGATTTAACACACAGTCAATATCGCCTCAAGTGGTAGTGTGACTTATACCATTGTTGGTACCGTAGTGACTGGTGCAACTGGAAATATTACCAATAAAGCCACAATCAATTCAGTGGATACAACCACTGTAACTCCCACACGAAGCAGGAACAGTCGGTGGAACCAAAACTTCAGGCACCACTACTTATGCTCCCAGCGGAACAGTTATTTATACCAGTACAGTAAATAATACTGGTGCAGGCTATGCTCTCGATGTTCCAGTAAAAGATTTAATCAGTTCCAACACAACCACCTTAATCGGTGCGAGAACTGGAGCGGCTTTCGGAAACTGGACAATCAGTGCAACCACCACTGGAATAGGAACCACTAGCGGAACCTATACTAACGACAGTGATTTAGACACTACCAGTCAATATCGCCCCCAAGTGGTAGCGTGACTTATACCATTGTTGGTACCGTAGTGACTGGTGCAACTGGAAAATATTACCAATAAAGCCACTGTCGATTTAGTGGATACAACCACTGTGACTCTCACACCGGAAGCTGGAACGGTGAACGGAACCAAAACCTCAGGCACTACCACCTATGCTCCCGGCGGAACAGTTATTTACACCATTATGGTAAATAATACAGGTGCGGGCTATGCTTTTGCTTGTTCCGGTAAAAGATTTAATCAGTTCCAATACAACCACCTTAATCGGTGGGGGAACTGGGGCGGCTTTCGGAAGCTGGTCGATCAGCGCAACCACCACTGGAATTGGAACCACTAGCGGAACTTATACCAATGATGGCGATTTAGACACTACAGTCAATATCGCCCCAAGTGGTAGCGTGACTTATACCATTGTTGGTACCGTAGTGACTAGTGCAACTGGAAATATTACCAATAAAGCCACTGTCGATTCAGTGGATACAACCACTATGACTCACACACCAGAAGCAGGAACGGTCAGTGGAACCAAAACTTCAGGCACCACCACCTATGCTCCCGGTGGAACAATTATTTATACCATTAGGGTAAATAATACTGGTGCGGGCTATCTGCTTAGCTGTTCGGTAAAAAGATTTAATCAGTTCTAACACAACCACCTTAATCGGTGGGGAACTGGGCGGCCTTCCGGAAGCTGGACAATCAGCACCCAACTACCACTGGAATAGGAACCACCTCAGGAACTTATACCAACGATAGTGATTTGAACACCACAGTCAATATTGCTCCAAGTGGCAGTGTTACCTACACCATTACTGGTACCGTAGTGACTGGTGCAACTGGAAATATTACCAATAAAGCCACCATCGATTCAGTGGATACAACCACCGTAACTCATACGCGAAGCAGGGAGTGGTTAGCGGAAGCAAAACCTCAGGCACCACCACCTATGCTCCAGGGGGAACGATTAGCTATACCATTACGGTAAATAATACTGGTGCTGGCTATGCTTTAGCTGTTCCGGTAAAAGATTTAATTAGCTCCAATACGACCACCTTAATCGGTGGGGGAACTGGGGCAGCTTTCGGAAGCTGGTCGATCAGCGCAACTACAACCGGAACAGGAACTATGGCTGGAACCTATAGTAATGACAGTGATTTAGACACTACAGCCAATATCGCTCCAAGCGGTAGCTTGACTTATACCATTGTTGGTACTGTAGTGACTAGTGCAACTGGAAATATTACCAATAAAGCCACAATCGATTCAGTGGATACAACCACTGTAACTCACACAACCGAAGCAGGGGTGGTTAGCGGAAACAAAACCTCAGGCACTACCACCTATGCTCCCGGCTGAACGATTAGTTATACCATTAGAGTGAATAATACAGGTGTGGGCTATGCTTTAGCTGTTCCGGTAAAGATTTAGTTAGGTTCAACACAACCACCTTAATCGGTGGGGGAACTGGAGCGGCTTTCGGAAGCTGGACGATCAGCGCAACTACCACTGGAATTGGAACTACTAGCGGAACCTATACCAATGATAGTGATTTAGACACCACAGTCAATATCGCCCCAAGTGGCAGTGTGACTTATACCATTGTTGGTACCGTAGTGACTGGTGCAACTGGAAATATTACCAATAAAGGTACCATCAATTCAGTGGATACAACCATAGTAAATCATACTCAAATAGCGGCTCTAGTAAGTGGAACCAAAACTTCAGGTACCACAACCTATGCTCCAGGGGAACAAATTACCTATACTTTAACCCTATCGAATGCAGCTGGAGCTGGATTTGCGAATAATATGGCTGTGGTTGACTTGATCGGTAGTATCACAACTGATTTAGGTGGCGGTGGAATTGGTCCTGCTTTCAGTACTTGGACTATCACTGCTGAACCCACCGGCCTAGGAACAACTTCGGGAATTCACGGAAATAATACGGACCTAAATACTACTATAGATATTCCAGCTGGCGGTAGTGTGGCCTATACAATCACGGGAACTGTAGCGGCCGGTGCAGAGGGAACGATTACAAATAACTTTAGTGCCAATGGAACGACTCAAGGTACTACAATCCATACTCGCAAAACCAAAGATGGCTTAATGCCTCTGACTAAGACAGTAAATGAAAGCCAAATGAAGGCTGGCGGTGCAGTAGGATACCATATTGTATTAGCCAATGAAATTGGGACGACTCAAAACAATATTTATGTTCACGATTATGCTCCCACTGGTTTTAGCTATGTTGAAGGAAGCGCAAGTCGGATTCTACCCAACGGCGAAGCTGTACCAATTGAATGCAAGGTAAATGGAGCCGAATGGATATTTGGGCCTTTCAATCTTGCCCCAGATGAAGAAATTGATATCATGTATGTGGCGAAAGTTTCAGCCACTGCTTCTACTGGGACTTATACAAATGTGGCAGTTGCCAAAATCAATGGGGTTGAGGTCAGCGATCAAGGTCGAGCGGCGGTAAATATATTAGTTGATACACTGGCCAACACGGCAACAATTATTGGGAAGGTTTACGATGATGTTGATGGAGATGGTTGGCAAGATCCAGCGAAAGCAAGTAAAGTATGGATCGAACACTGGAATCTGAAAAATGCAATTCCAGAAACCGGGAAGATCACTTACTATACGAGTGAAGGTAAAGTAGTTGGCGAAAAAGAGCTGACTCCAGAGGAAATCCAAAAAGGAGAATTCGAGCTTGCTGATCAAATTGAAGGCCATTTCCGCACTGGAAATAAAGTAGATTCAAACAAAGCGGTCTTCCGAATTGAGCTTGCCAAGCCAGAAGTGGGAGAGACTTTTACAATTCGAACTGCCGAAGGAATGGTGCTGCAAGTGGAAAAAGAACAAATGTCGAATCAAAAAAGCTATGGGGATTACTCCAAAAGATTGACTTCTCAAGCTTTCAAAGTGGTTCGAGAAATCAAAGAAGAAGATGGACGTTACTTCTTTGAGCTCACTCTTACCAATATTGGAGTCCAAGAAGAGGGGGTTCCTGGAGTGCGCCTGGTTATTACTTCAGGTAGCGTTATTTATACAGATCAATATGGACGCTACCATGTTCCACCTGAAATTATTAAAAATAATACAGGAAGCAACTATGTGATTAAATTGGATCCTCAATCGTTACCAGAGGGTATGAGAGTTATCAGTGAAAATCCCAAAGCTAAGCTTGTTTCTATGTATGGACTCAATGAAATCAATTTTGAAGTTCAATATAGTGGAGACAAAAAGAAGGATGAAAAGAAAGAAGAAAAGGATAAGTAAGGGAAGTAGTACTGTTTTTCGATTAGCTTCTCTGGAAAGTATTTTAGTGAGGCTAGCTGAAAATGGGTAAGAATCTCTAAAATAAAGCTAAGTAAGTTTATTGATAGAGGTATGCGGAGTAAGGAGAAATAGTATGAGATTTTTGAAGAAGCGAAATTGGAAAAGAAGTGTAGTTTTGGCCTGCACTCTTTTTTCCATCATGCCCATATCAGTCTATGCTCAAGAGAAACAGACGGTGGAGCCGAAATCAACGGAAGACAAGGTCATCTATCATAATGAGATGATTACTTTCAAAGAAGAAAAAAAACCAGATATACCAAAAACGTCTATCCGAATTGGCAATGGGATGGTCTACACAGCTGTAAATATAACAGAGGTGTCACCCAAGCTGGAAGTCCGGCTCGTTGAGGTACCTCCTGCCCAAAAAAGTTCGGCCAAGGTAGATGAAGATACGATCAAACTCCAAGTGCATACCAACTGCAGCGCTTACCAATCCCGCTATGAATTATCCTTTTTATTCAATCATTCTATGACCGATTTGGCTCCTCTCCGTGTCATTACTGGGGAAACATTGAAAAATGAAGAAGTGATCACAGTTGATAATATCGCGGAATTGAAAAATGATGGGGATGAGATTCGTTATAAATTGAGGGTCTATGATGCCAAAAATCGATATGATGAAACCTCAATGGGTATTATCGCTTTTCCAGATACCTCTCTTCCTTATGGATCGGAAGATCGAAAACAAGAAATATTAGATCAATCTAGAATTACGTTGCGAAAGCGAAATATCGCATTAAATTACGGAATGGTGGTTGTGGTTAGGCAAAATCTGGCTCGAGTAAAATCGGTAGAGGTAAACGGTAATCAGTATACTTTGGAAAACAGCACTTCGAATTTTATGGCCGAAAGACTGGCCCCGCCAGGTAAATATGATGTAAAAGTAAAAGCTACTTTTGAGGATAATACAGTTCAAGAAGATCATCTTGTCGTTTTGATACCTGATAAATATCAACTGGAACTTGGGGCAGCAGATTTTACAGTAGGCGAATACTCAGGCGATGAGAAGAACGAAAAAATCAATATTGAAAAGCCGAACCATTATCTCTACAAGACTGGGCGATTGTCTTATTTTGGTCAGATGCGATTTAACGAAAATACCAGTGGGATTTTCCAATTTGATCCAAGGGAACAAAAATGGGACGAATTGTTCAATGACACTTTTCGCCCAAAGCACTATAACGTATACGAGCGAGTTCAGCGAGAGGGAATGTATCCTGTCTATGGGGACGACTCGATTATCTACAATCAGAACGATATGGTTCAACAAGGCAAGATTTATATGGAGGTCAAGCATAAAGCCACAAGAGCTTTGTGGGGGGCTTATCGGGTCGATTTTTCTGTGGCTGAGCTAGCCCAAGTGCATCGTACTCACTATGGCGCTTTGGTTGAGCACAAAAGCGAAGCATCTACTTCATTTGGTGAGTCGAAAATTTCGGCGACCGCTTATGCAGCCGAGTCGGAAGTAGGCCATGGAAGAAATGAATTTTTAGGTACTGGTGGTAGTTTGTATTTTTTAAATAACAAAGACATTATTGAAGACACAGAGCAATTAATAGTGGAAGTCCGGGATCCAGAAAGCGATCTGGTGAAAAAACAAATTACTTTATATAAAGGAAAAGACTATAAGATTGATGAGTATCAAGGGCGTATTACTTTGATGAAGCCTTTGTCGAAATATGGTGGTCGTGACGAAAGTATTATGAGAGATAATCTCCAAAGAGACTGGGTTCAGTATTTAGTTGTAAATTATGATTATTATCGTTCCGTTAGTGATCTTACCCGTCATTTAAGCTATGGTGGCCGATTGCAAGGTTGGCTAGGAGACTATTTCTCTTTAGGAGCCACCCATTTACGAGAGAACCAGGAGGGAAACACTTCTTATGAACTAAGCGGCGTAGATGGTGTTTATCGATATTCGGATACAACTTATCTAAAAGGCGAATATGCTAAAAGTAAAAGTGTGCAATATACAGAGAAATTTTTCTCTCACAATGGGAGAATTGCTTTTGATTCTCTTCGGAGCATAGAAAAAATCAAATCAGGAAAAGCTTATAAAGTATCAGGAAATATTAATTTAAAAGACCTGGCTCCCAAGAAATTTTCTACAGGCAACGAGCTATCATTTTGGTATCGAGAAGAAGATGGTGGTTTTTCCAATGGTCATTTTGATCAAGGGGAGGATCGTAAATTCTACGGAACTGAGTTGCGCTTACGACCCAATTCGCGGACTCGCTTCTTTGGCTCATACCATAAAAATGAGACTGAAAGTGATTTGCTTCAAATTCCTACGGAGAAAGAAGAAGCAGTTGTACAGATGGAGTATCAGCTAAACCCACGAATCAGTTTGACTGGTGGGATTAGCGATTTCAAAGAAACGCGCAAAAATGAAAATCGCGAAGCCACTTTGTTGGCTGGACGGGTTGAGTATAAAAAAGAAGATTTTTCAATCTATGGAATTGCCCAAGCTGCAATTAAAAGAAAAAATTATGATTATGATCAAGTTTATACTTTAGGAGTTTCTCAAGAATTTTAAAAAAAAAGTGAACTTACAGGAAAATTCCCCTTCAAATAATTTTA
>JAGWCC010001890.1:0-27288 GCA_022651775.1 Drusus annulatus
ACTTTAGGTAGGGTGCTGGATATGCTGGAGCACCCCGATAAAATTTCATCATCTGGTGGTCATGCTGGAGGTTATGCCACTTTCGAAAGGGGATTCAACGCTGCCGAACACCTCCATAAAATGCTGATGCAGTGTGATCAGATCGATCTGGTGATTGGCACAATGTATGAACCCACCAGAAGAGAGGGACTGGGGGAGCTGAGTAACGAATTTGATATTCGACGCAATGTAATACGGAGAATTGTAAGCAAACTTCGCAGTTCGTTTGACAAGAGTGTCAATGTGAGTTATATATAAGAATCAACAATTATTGTCTCTGAGGTTAACAACTCAGAGACAATAATTGTTGATAACTGGAACATAATATATGGTAAAATGTGTATCTCTACTCCAACTCAATGTTTTGAGCTGCAATGTTGGCCAGCAGGGTGCTGTCATGAACACTAAGGGCCATTTTGGGCATGGGCAAGGTTAGTTCATTTTGGCAGAAAGCATTGTAGATCAACTCATTCATCGCAAAATGAACACCCCAATAATTTTCTGAATCTGTCCACACTCGAACAACAATTGTCACCGCAGTTTTGTCCAGACTGTGCAGGGCAATAAAATAGTCAGGATCTTTATCAATTCGGCTATCCTGGCTCAAACACTTTATAATAAGCTCCTTAGCAACTAAATAGTCATTCCCATAGCCAATGGTAAATTTCCACTCCACACGACGCTTGTTCTCAATCGAGAAATTGTTGATCACAGACGAGGACATTCCTCCATTTGGAAGCATAACAGTCTCATTACCAGGAGTATTAATCACAGTATTGAACAACAAAATCTCTCTAACAGTCCCTAGCTGACCCTGAGCCTCAATAAAATCGCCAATTTTGTATGGCTTGAACATCAGAATAATCACACCACCCGCAAAATTCTGGAGCGTTCCGGTCATTGCCATACCAATTCCCAAACCAGCCGTTGCAAAAAGGGCTAAGAATGAGGTTGTATTAATGCCCAACACATCGATGATGATGTAGATTAACATCAAATAGAGAACAGCCTTGGCAATACTAAGAAAGAAACTCTGAAGCGAAAGTTCAACCTGGCGACGACTCATCATCTTGCGGGTCATGCCCAGAAGGTACTTTATCACCCAACGCCCAATGATATATATGACAGCAGCCAAGAGTATCTTCAACCCCACTTTAAATAACTCATTGCCTGCCATCTCAACAAGCTCGGGCAGGGTCATCTGGGATAGATTTTGAATCTTATCCTTGACAGAAACAACCACCTCTGGAGCCTTTTCAGCAGCAGCGGCTGGAACTTGTGCTAAAAAACTAAGAAAAATCATAGTCAAAATTTTAAGTTATTGGATAATAAGTAATGAAGAATAATTATTGTCGTATTTTTTTTGAGGTTTTTAGCGAGTAGCTTTTTTGACGGCAAGCGGAACTTTAGCGGGCTAAAGTGAGCATTGTCGGTAAAAAAGATGCCGCTAAAAAACCCAAAAAGCGACAATAATTGTTTGGAGTTACTTAAGATGAACTAACTCAAATAATATGCCACAAAATTAACAAAAAAACGATACCATCTCCAAAGTGCCAAAAAAATAGAAGTTTATTCGAAATTCGCCATTATAAGCACTACCTTTGAGCCATATAACAAAATAGAACAAAAGATGGCTGAGATTATCAATGAAGATTTATTGAAACAAAAAATACAAAGGGGCATAGTCTCTATATCTGCCCTGATTCTGATTGGCAAATTTGCAGCCTACTTCATGACCAACTCAGTGGGTATTTTAACTGATGCCATGGAGAGTATCGTTAATGTGGTTGCGGGTACAATTAGCCTCTTCAGTTTGTGGATTGCGGCCAAACCTCGAGATAGCAGCCACCCTTTTGGCCACGGGAAGATTGAGCTGATCTCAGCCTCAGTTGAGGGAATATTGATTGCTGTCACGGGAGGTATTATAATTTATGAGGGTGTGGATAGGCTCTTCTCGCCTGCCCAGATAGAAAAGCTTGATATTGGTATTGCCATTATTGCCATTTCGGGGGTGCTAAACTACCTAATGGGTTGGTACAGCGAGAGAATGGGACGCAGATACAAATCTGTGGCTCTGGTGGCTGGAGGCAAACACCTGAAGTCGGACACATACTCCACTATCGGCCTTGTTGCGGGACTTATTCTGCTGTTTATTACCAAGATAGCATGGATTGACTCCGCTCTAGCTCTGATCTTTGGAGCGGTGATCCTTTACACTGGATTCTCGATTCTTCGCCACACCGTCTCCAATCTTATGGATGCCGCAGACACTGAAGTGCTCACTACGATGGTAGATACGGTGAATAAAAATCGAAGTGACTACTGGATAGATATCCACAACACAAAGGTGATAAAATATGGTAGTCACCTCTATGTCGACTGTGACCTAACCCTACCCTGGTACTACAATATTATTGAGAGCCACCAGGCCTGTGTTGAGTTGATGGACGCTCTTGATGCGGAGTTCAAAGGTAGAGCCCAGATGTCAATCCACTCAGATCCGTGCAACGAATTTTGCTGCACCAACTGTGCCATGAAAAACTGCCATGTTCGTAAACAGGACTTCACCAGCCTGGAGCTATTTACAGTCAGCAACATAACCCAGAGTGACGACGAACGCAATGAGTATCCCATAAAATAGATCATGCAGCTATCAAATAAAATTTGATAGCTGCATGATCTATTTTATAGGATTTTATGCTATTATATACTATTTTATGGCTCTTAACTAATTCTGGCTCATAAGTAACTCCAAACAATTATTCTTCATTACTTAAAAATCTAGAAAAGGCTATTTTTTCACCCTATCATAATACTCTCGGGTGCGAGTATCGACACGAATATGCTCGCCTGTGGTGATAAAAAGCGGCACCTTAACTGTTGCCCCAGTGTCTACTGTTGCTGGCTTAAGCGAGTTTGTTGATGAGGTGTCTCCCTTAATGCCTGGCTCAGTGTAGGTCACCTCAACCTCAATAATTTGAGGTAACTCAGCGGCCAAAACAGTCTCCTTCTCGGTGTGGAACATAACCTCAACCACTTGACCCTCACGCATCAAATCTGAGTTATCAATCAACTTACGGTCAAAAACAATCTGCTCGAAAGTCTCGGTGTGCATGAAATTACACCCCATGTCGTCCTCATATAGATACTGGTAGGGTCGACGCTCAACTCTGACAATGTCAATTCCTACTCCAGCGGTAAATGTATTCTCGATGGTTCGACCATTCTCGATGTTCTTCATCTTGGTTCGAACAAATGCAGGACCTTTCCCTGGTTTAACGTGTTGAAATTCAACAATAGTGAATGTTTTACCATTGAACTCAATGCACATTCCGTTCTTGATGTCTGCCGTGGTAGCCATATAGATTTTTTTATGTTTTTTTAAAAGTGTAACAAAGGTAGTAAAAATAACTCTTAAGTTATTGATAATATTTAATGATATATTTGGGAGAGCTATTTTTAGGGCTATTTTTTGCTCCTATTTCGACGGTTTAGCGAGCTAAATCGAGAAAGAAAAGTGAAAAATAGACCAAAAAGAACCGAACAAAATGTATCATTAAATGTTTGAAATTACTTAGAAGCTGTTTGGGGATTTTAATGAAATTATTTTATAGCTATTTTCCCGGCTGTTTTTTGTGCCCTTTGCCGCTGCATAGCGGTTCCTACGGGGCAAAAAGGGCGTAAAAAAGAGACGAAAAAGAGCAGAAAAGAGTGAAATTAAAATTCCCAAACAGCTTCTTAATTGATAATATTTATTTAACTATCTTATTTGTCAATGTGTCGGGGAAGATGACCCACGGTTGGAAGCCCTTGGCCTTCTCAAATTCCATGGTGGCATAGGAGACAATCACCACAACATCTCCCACCATGGCACGACGAGCAGCTGGCCCATTGAGACAAACGGCACCACTACCCCGCTCTCCCTCAATAATATACGTCTCGAGGCGTTCACCATTATTTACGTTCACAACCTGCACCTTCTCGCCAGCAATCATATTGGCCGCCTCCAGCAGGTCGAGATCAATTGTGATACTTCCAACATAGTTCAAATCAGCTCCCGTAACGGTCACTCGATGTATTTTTGACTTAAGAATCTCTATCCTCATAATATTCTGATATTATCAATCAAACGCACAGCTCCAGCCTGCACCGCAATACAGCAGTGGGGATTGGGGCTCTGGCTCCATTGGGTGATTGGCTGCAATGAGACCGAATCGACAATACTAACATAAATAACCTTCAAACACTCACTCCTATCTATTTCGTGCTCAATCCACTGCTGAATCTGCACTGGGCTCATCTGCTCCCTCAACTGCGAAGCCCTACTCAGGGTGGCGTAAATTAGCGGTGCCGCGGCACGATGCACTTCATCTAACAACATATTGCGAGAACTCATTGCCAGGCCATCGTCCTCCCTGATAATGGGGCACTCAACAATCTCAACCCCAATCGAAAGTTGCTCCACCATGGCTCTAATCACCGCAATCTGCTGAAAATCCTTCTGCCCAAAATATGCCCTGGCGGGTTTAACAATCTCAAACAATCGGCTGACCACCTGAGCAACACCATTAAAATGCCCCTGGCGAGCTGCCCCTTCCATCACCGACTCCAGCTGTCCGAAATCAAATTTACGAATGTCTGGCTCGGGGTAGATCTCCTGTTCGGTGGGCAGAAAAACTATATCCGCACCCACACTCTCCAACATCTCAAGATCCTGGGACTCCATTCGAGGGTAGCTCTTAAGATCACCCTTGTCATTAAATTGGGTTGGGTTGACAAAGATGCTCACCACAACCACATCGCACTCAACTCTAGCCAACTCCACCAACGAGAGGTGACCCCGATGTAGGGCTCCCATGGTGGGCACAAAACCAACCACCACTCCACTCAGTGAGCTAAGATGGGCACGGAGTTCATCTATTTTGGAAAATTGTATCATCTAACATCTACTATTTTTAGAAGCTGTTTTTTACTACCTAAGATGCCAAAACCAACACCATAAGGCGACAAAGTTAGGAATTAGATTATGATTTTACATAATATTAGACTGATTAAATTGACAAAAGCTAAATTTCTGGCAAAAAAGGCTACCTTTGTGGAGACTTTTGCCCTGTAAGTTTTGATACTGGGGTGTTTGTAAATTTTATTATTTTTGTCTATGAAAAAAGATTTTAATGCTATCGGTTATGTGTGCAGTAATTGTTGGAATGTCATCGTGTAAAAGCAAACCTGAGCAGAGCGAATTTGTCTGGGTTGCCGATCATTTTGATGATATCAAGGTTCTCCGGTACCAAGTTCCTGGCTTTGAACAACTTCCGCTTCAGGAGAAGATGTTGATCTACTACCTCAACCATGCGGCACTTTCGGGTCGAGATATACTTTTCGACCAGAATTTTAAATACAATCTAGCTATACGTCGCACGCTGGAGGCTATCTACGAGAACCACCAAGGGGAGAGGGAGTCGGCCGAGTGGCTAGCTTTTGAGACCTATCTCAAAAAAGTTTGGTTTGCTAATGGCATTCACCACCACTACTCGAACGAGAAGTTTGTGCCAAATTTTAGCGAGCAGTTCTTCACAAAGCTCTACACAGCAACGGCTGCCCAGAGTCTACCAACCGAATTTGGGGACAAGGCAGAATTGTTAACTCTTCTCAAGTCAATCATATTTGATCCTGAGCTCTATGCTATCCGCACAAACCAACAGCAGGGGGTTGATATGGTTGTCAACTCGGCAAATAACTTCTATGAGGGGGTCACTCAACGGGAAGCTGAACAATTTTATGCAAAGATGGTTGATCCAAAGGACAACCAACCAATCTCCTATGGACTCAATAGCAAACTATACAAAGATGAATCGGGTAAAATAGTTGAGAGCACATGGCGAGTTGGTGGCATGTACTCAGCTGTTATTGAACGAGTTGTGTTTTGGCTAGAGAAAGCAGCAGAGGTTGCTAGCCCTGCACAAAGGGGAACAATCCAGATGTTGATCACCTACTACAAATCGGGTGATCTGCGTGATTTCGACAAATTCAATATTCTCTGGCTTCAGGATACGGTGTCTAATGTAGATTTTGTGAATGGATTCACTGAAACCTACACCGACCCCCTTGGTTTTAAAGGCTCTTGGGAGTCTATTGTCAACTTCAAGGATACAGAGGCAAACAAAAGAACTGAGATAATAAGTGCTAATGCACAGTGGTTTGAGGACAATTCACCTGTTGACCCTCGCTACAAAAAGGCAATTGTCAAAGGGGTATCAGCTAAGGTGATCAATGTTGCGATTTTGGGGGGCGACTCCTATCCAGCCACGGCAATTGGCATAAATCTACCAAATTCGGAGTGGATTCGACGCGACCACGGTTCAAAATCAGTCACCATTCAGAACATCACCGATGCTTATGCTCAAGCGGCAAAGGGCAATGGTTTTCTGGAGGAGTTTATGTTGCGCGAAGAGGATCGAGAGAGGATAGATAAGTATGGTGCCTTGGGGAACAATCTGCACACCGACCTGCACGAATGTTTGGGTCACGGCTCGGGGCAACTTGCGGCAGGGATCAAGGGTGTTGAGTTAAAAAATTATGGTTCGGCACTCGAGGAGACTCGTGCAGATCTCTTTGCTCTCTACTACCTTGGCGACCCAAAGATGGTTGAGTTGGGCATTGTACCGTCGCTGGAGGTTAGTAAAGCTCAGTATGCTAGCTATATAATGAACGGCATGATGACCCAGTTGACCCGTATCCAACTTGGCAAAGATGTTGAACAAGCCCACATGCGAAACCGCCAATTAGTGGCTCAATGGTGCTATGAAAAGGGGTTGAGCGAGAATGTTATTGAGAAGATTGTGAAGAACGGGAAGACATATATTGTGGTGAATGACTTCGAAAAGCTTAGAGGTCTATTTGGTTCAATGTTGGGCGAGATTCAACGTATCAAGAGTCAGGGTGACTATGCAGCGGGCAAGGCGTTGATTGAGAAGTATGCTGTGAAGATCGATCAAGATCTACATAAAGAGATTTTGACTCGTTATGCAGTGCTGAAACTCGAGCCATACAGTGGTTTTATCAACCCTGTCTACAAACCAATCATGGCTAACGGCGAGATTACCGACATCAAAATTGAGTACCCAGACAACTACGTGTTGCAGATGCAGGAGTACTCTAAGAATTACTCATTTTTGCCATCAAAAAATTAGGAACACCGGAGGAGAGATGGTTAAATTTACTGAAAAAGAGCTTAAACGTAGCATAAAGGAGTATATACTCATCACCTTTGGAGTTTTGCTTTATGCGTTTGCTTGGACTGGGATTTTGATTCCGGCGGATCTTGTGGGTGGTGGGGCGAGTGGTATCGCCCTGCTGATCTACTATTCAACGGGTGGAGCAGCGGGTGGAGGTATCCCAATGGCCTACTCTTTCTTTGCTATTAATGCACTTTTACTGATTGCTGCGGCTTTCATCATTGGTATTCGCTTTGGTGCTAAGACAATTTTTGCCATTGTGATGATCTCCGTTTCGATGGGGTTCCTACAGCAGTGGGTTCCTGAGGACATCTTGGGTCTGGGGCAGGATAAACTTTTGTCGGCACTGCTGGGAGGAGCAGTTGCTGGCGTTGGTATAAGTCTCTGTTTCAAACAGGGGGGCAGCACAGGGGGAATGGACATTGTTGCGATGATCATAAACAAGTTTAGGACTGTTAGTTATGGTAAGGTACTGATGACCTGCGACTTTGTTATCATCGCCTCGTCGTTGTTTGTTTTCCATGACATCACGGCTCTAATCTATGGTTATATTATGGTTGCAGCCACGGGCTATACCATCGATGCAGTTTTGGCGGGTAACAGCCAGAGTTCGCAGGTGTTTGTGATCTCTAAGAATCACGAGTTGATTGCTAGCCGAATCTCAAAGGAGATTGGGCGAGGGGTGACTATCCTCGATGGAACGGGTTGGTACACCAAGGAGGCTCGTCAGATTGTGATGGTTGTGTGTAGGAAAAACGAGACATCGACACTGTTTAGAGTGGTTCGGGAGTGCGATTCCAATGCGTTTATCACTGTTGCAAGTGTCATGGGGGTATATGGGCGTGGTTTTGAGACGCTGAAACAGAAGTAATTATCAAATATTTAGGAACTGTCTAGTTTTGTAAACAATATAGTAGTTTATAAGAGTTTTTGGAGAACCAGGTTTAAGACGTTACTATTAGAATGAAAGAATTTAAGAGATATTTAGTCACTTCGGCACTCCCATACGCCAATGGACCAGTGCACATTGGGCACTTGGCGGGTGTTTATATGCCGTCGGATATATATGTACGTTATTTGCGTCTGCAGGGTCGGGACGTTATTTGGGTCTGCGGCTCAGACGAACATGGGGTACCCATCACCATCAAAGCCCGCCAGGAGGGGATCTCGCCTCAAGATGTTGTAGACAAGTATCATGGCATAATAAAAGATGCGTTTACAGGTCTTGGCATCTCGTTTGATATCTACTCTCGAACCAGCTCAAAGGTGCACTACCAGACGGCCTCAGATTTTTTCAGGGCTCTCTATGACCAGGGCGATTTCACTGAGGCAGTCACCGAGCAGTACTATGATCAGCAGGCAGGTCAATTTTTGGCCGACCGCTATATTACAGGCACTTGTCCCCATTGCAACAATGAACGTGCTTATGGAGATCAGTGCGAACAGTGTGGTACAACTTTGAACGCTACCGACCTGATCAATCCCCGAAGCACCATTAGTGGTTCGGCACCAGAAATGCGTCAGACCAAACATTGGTACCTGCCGCTGGATCAATATGAGGCAATGCTCAGGGGCTGGATCCTGGAGGGGCACAAGGAGTGGAAGCCAAATGTATATGGCCAGTGTAAGAGCTGGTTGGATATGGGTCTTCAGCCTAGAGCTGTGAGCCGCGATCTGGATTGGGGTATTCCAGTTCCCGTTGAGGGGGCCGAGGGCAAGGTGCTCTATGTTTGGTTTGATGCACCTATTGGATACATATCAGCAACTAAGGAGCTTACGCCCGATTGGGAGAAATATTGGAAGAGTGAGGATACCAAACTGGTTCACTTCATTGAAAGGACAATATTGTGTTCCATTGCATTGTGTTTCCTGCGATGTTGAGTGCTCATGGCGGGTATATTCTGCCTGAGAATGTTCCAGCAAACGAGTTTCTTAACCTTGAGGGCGAGAAGATATCTACCTCTAGGAACTGGGCTGTCTGGTTGCACGAATATTTGGAGGATTTTCCTGGCAAGCAAGATGTACTTAGATATGTGCTCTGTGCAAATGCACCAGAGGCTAAGGATAACGACTTTACGTGGCGAGATTTTCAGGCCCGCAACAACAATGAGCTTGTAGCAGTGTTGGGTAATTTTGCCAATCGTGCATTGGTTTTGACACAAAAATACTATGGTGGAATTGTTCCCCAGGCTGGAGTGATGACCGACTATGACCTTGGCACCTTGGCAGAGATTCCTGCACTGAGGAGCTCTCTGGAGGGCAATATTGAGCAGTACCATTTTCGTGAGGCACTGAAAGATGCGATGAATATTGCACGAGTGGGTAACAAATATCTGGCTGATACTGAGCCATGGAAGGTTGTGAAGAGCGATCCAGAGCGGGTGAAGACAATTCTATATGTAGCACTTCAGATCACAGCCAATATTTCGATAGCCATTGAACCATTCTTACCATTCACAGCGGCTAAATTGTTGAGTATGTTGAATGTTGACAAATTTGAGTGGGACAGGCTGGGTAATTCGGATCTACTTGGGTCGGGTCATCAGCTGGGTGAAGTTGAGTTGCTGTTTGAGAAGATTGAAGATGAGCAAATTTTGGCTCAGATCGAAAAGTTGGAGCAGACCAAGATCGCTAATGCAGCTCTGGAGACAAGCAAGGCTGTTGTGGAGCAGAAGCCAAGCGTTGGGTTTGAGGATTTTGGGAAGATGGATATCCGTGTATCAACAATTTTGGAGGCAGAGAAGGTTGCTAAGACCAAGAAACTATTGAAATTGACCATCGACACGGGGATAGACACACGGGTGATTGTTTCGGGAATTGCAGAGTATTACCAGCCCGAGCAGTTGATTGGTCGGCAGGTGCTGGTGTTGGTAAACCTTGAGCCGAGGGAGCTGAAGGGTATAGTATCGCAGGGAATGATCCTGATGTCGCAAGATGCGGCGGGCAAATTAACGCTAGTCTCACCAACAGATGGAGTCTACAATGGCTCGACGGTGGGCTAGAATATTTAGGGACGAATATGAACTCAGAAACGACAGATAAAAAGTACTATTTTGCTTCGGATCAGCACCTTGGTCTTGATGGATCGGGCAATTCACGTGCCCGAGAGCGACTTTTGGTGAGGTGGTTAGGCGAGGTATCTGTTGATGCAGAGGCGATCTTTCTGGTTGGTGACCTGTTCGATTTTTGGGTTGACCACAAACGAGTTGCCCCACAAGGGTTTGCTCGTGTGTTGGGCAAGTTGAGCGAGATTACAGACTCGGGTGTTGAGGTTCATCTGTTTTTGGGCAATCACGATCTGTGGGCTGGGGATTATCTGACTCGGGAGTGCGGTGTGTTGATTCATGATAGGGAGTTGGTTTTGGAGATTGGTGGCAGGCTCGTATTTGTGGCACATGGGGATAATCTAGGGGACAAACCTTGGATAGTCCGATTCATGAATTCGGGGTTTCGCAACTGTGTACTGCAGTGGATTTTTCGCAATTTGTTTCACCCCGACTTGGCTATGCGTTTTGGGCAGTGGTGGTCGGGAAGTAGTCGGAAGGCGAAAGATTTGAGCCATAGTTTTAGGGGTGAGCAGGAGCCACTGGTTGTTTTTGCACGCGAATATTGTGCCCATAATGAGATTGATGACTTTGTATTTGGGCATATACACACAGCTGTGAACTACGATTTGGGGCAGGGCAAATCCTTTATTGTGCTTGGGGAGTGGATCGAATCGCCAACTTACGCGGTGCTGAGTGGCGGAAAATTTGAACTAAAGAGCTTTAACTAAGAGACAGTTTATTGATACAATATTGGATAGCTTTTCGCCAGTGAGCCAAAGATTTAGAGGGCTAAATCGAGGCTGAACGGTGAAAATAAGTAGTGAGAAAAATTATTTTAGTAACTGTTTAAAATTTTTAACGAGAGGATTTTTGTTCATGTTTTAGGCTATTTTGACTGTCATTTGCAGTTGCATAGCCAAAGCTATGGAACAAAAATGAGAGTTGAAAGAGACAAAACAGGGACGAAAAGACCGAAGTTAAAAATTTTAAACAGTTACTATACTACTTCGTATATAATCTGACAGATATGCAACAGTATTTAGATCTTCTTCAAAAAATTGTAGAACAGGGGGCGGAGAAGGGGGATCGCACAGGTGTTGGTACAAAAAGCCTCTTTGGGTACCAACTACGGTTTGATCTTAGTGGCGGATTTCCACTGCTGACAACCAAAAATGTGCACCTTCGGTCAATAATATATGAATTGCTCTGGTTCCTGAAGGGGGATACTAATATTGGCTATTTGAACCAACATGGGGTGAAGATTTGGGACGAATGGGCTGACAAAAATGGCGATCTGGGCCCTGTATATGGACATCAGTGGCGAAGCTGGCGGAGTGCCGATGGGGTTGTGATTGACCAAATTGAGGGGGTTTGTAGATCTTTGAGGGAGGATCCCGATTCTCGCAGGCACATTGTCAGTGCATGGAATGTTGGAGAGATAGACCAGATGGCTTTAGCACCGTGCCACACAATGTTTCAGTTCTACGTTGCTGGTGGTAAGCTCTCTTGCCAACTGTACCAACGAAGTGCAGATGTATTCTTGGGACTTCCGTTCAATATCGCCTCCTACCTCTGTTGACGATGATGATGGCTCGGGTTGTTGGTCTGGAGGTTGGAGAATTTGTACACACCTTGGGCGATGCCCATCTATATACTAACCACTTTGATCAGGCCGTTTTGCAGCTAGGTAGAACGCCAACTGCTCTGCCCCAGATGGTTATAAATAGGGAGGTTAGCTCTATTTTTGAGTTTCGGTATGAAGATTTTGAGTTGATTAACTATGCCCCGCAGCTGGCTATTAAAGCCCCGATTGCAATATGATCTCACTGATAGTAGCAATGTCTAGCAATGGAGTGATTGGGGACAAGAATGGATTGATATGGCACATTAGTGCTGATTTAAAAAGGTTTAGAGCGATCACCACAGGGCATACAATTGTGATGGGGCGAAAGACTTATGAGTCGATTGGTCGGGCACTACCCAATCGAGAGAATATAGTGTTGAGTGGTCAGGTGGGTTTTGAGGCCGATGGTTGCAGGGTTGTTGGCTCACTTGAGCAGGCGTTTGAGTTGTGTGATAGGCAGCAGGAGATATTTGTGATTGGAGGCGGAGAGATTTTTCGCCAGACCATAGGTGTGGCAGATCGCGTCTACCTAACCCTGATTGATCATGACTACCAAGGAGATGCACATTTTGATGGTTGGAAAAGCGATCAATGGAGGCAGACTTGGAGAGAAGATCATGTGGCAGATGAAGAGTTTGAACACAACTACTCGTTCATAAACTATCAGCGACGAGGATAAATATATAGCTGGGCCATTTTGAGAAAAAAGTGAGCAGATAAAATTATATAATTGTTGATTCTAGTAGATGGGACACAGATTAAAAAGTATATATATATTGGGGGTCAAGATGCTGGTTTTTGGGCTTTTTGGCGTTGTGTTGTTGATCCGTTGTGCCAATATGGCCGCCCCAAGTGGAGGACCCAAAGATACACTGCCACCAAGGCTTGTGGTGGCGACTCCCGAGATGATGAGCAAAAATTTCACCCAAAAGCGGATTTATATAGAATTTGATGAGTATATAAAACTCAAAGATCAGCAGAAGGAGTTTTTCACCTCTCCGTTGATGAAAAAGCAGCCTATTATCTCACTTCGTGGCCGTGGGATTCAGATCGATATAAGGGATACACTGCTGGATAACCAGACCTATGCTCTGAATTTTGGCAACAGTGTAACTGACAATAATGAGGGTAACGTGTTGAGCGGCTTCAGGTATGTATTCTCCACTGGTGGCTCTATCGACTCAATGATCGTGTCGGGATATACGGTAGACGCCTACACAAAGGATAGCGTTGGGAGGTGCTATATCATGTTTTTTGACCCAAATGCAGACTCAGTGGCAGGCTTCGACTCAACACTTTTGAAGAGCAGTGCATTGGCCGTTGGCAGATCGGAGATGAATGGGATATTCATTGCTCAAAACCTTAAGCCAATGGACTATAGAGTCTACGCCTTTGATGATCAGAACTCAAACCAACAGTATGATCCAGGGGTAGATAGGGTCGCGTTTTTGGATAGTGTTTACAACCCCTCCACCATGCCAGGATTTAGTGTTGCCTACGACACCATGCGAAAATATATGGTTGCCGATCCTCAACTCTACTTCAGAATGTTTAGAGAGCAGCAGTTCAAGAGGCAACTACTGGTCAGTAGCAAACGCCCCATACAGCATAAGGCAGTTCTCCACTTTGGGGCTAAATTTCCAGATATAAGGAGCCTTAGCTTCGAGGGGATCGACTCGTCAAAGATCATAACCCAATATATGACCCCCAACCGCGACTCTATTGCACTGTGGTTCAATGTTCCAGCTGCTGAGTTGCCCGATTCAATCAAGGGAGAGATTAGCTTTATGAAGCACGATTCGCTAAACAATTTGGTGTTGGTTAGCCAAAAATTAGCACTGTATTGGAAACTTTTTGAAGGTAAGAAGAAAAAAGAGGAGGAGTTGAAGCAGGGAGAAGAGGCTCCCAAGGAGGTCAACCCATTCTCGTTTAAGTGCGAACTTACACAGGGTCTCAATCCAGAGAATAATATACCTATTAGCTTCAGTTACCCAATAACAGAGATAGATTCGGCAAACGTTTCGTTGATTCGTGTCGATGGGGAGAAGAAATTTAGGGTGAAATTTAAGTTTGAGAATGACTCCATGGATCTACTCAAGTGGCGGATCGAGGCACCATGGATTGCAGAGCAGAAGTATAAGTTGGAGATGCCTGCTGGGGTATTTAGGAATGTTGCGGGTGAGAGCAATGATACACTTAGGTACGATTTTACGGTGATCACGCCCGAGAAATTTACAACCTTGGTTGTGGACGTAAAGGGAAAGACAGATACCAGCAAGTACGTTATCCAGATTCTGAACTCATCAAATCAACTCATCAAAGAGCAACGCCTAGCCACCACGGGCAAGTATAGGTTCAACTACATTGATCCGGGAGTGGTTAAAATTCGCCTTGTTGAGGACATCAATGGCAACGGCAAGTGGGACACTGGTAATCTAATAAATCGAATCCCGCCAGAGAGAGCTGAGGTCTACATATCAGATAGTGGAGACGATGAAATTGTCACCAAGATGAACTGGGAGTTGGAGTTCTATATTGATATGAGCAGGCTGTTTGCCCCACCAACTATGCAGAGCGTAATGAATCAAATCAGGCAAGTTGAAGCACTGAGGATTAGAAAGTTGATGAAGCTCAGAGAGGCAAATAACCCAAAATATCAGGCAGCCGATGGGTCAGATATTGAGAAAATAGGCACAGGCCAGGGCGAAGGTGGAGCAAAAAACAGTGAGCCGCCCAAGGGTGGAGTGATGCCGCTGTCTAGGTAGTAAAATATACTCAGAGGAGCAGACAATAATGTGTCAAAGTGTATGTTTCTCTACTTCATGAAATATATCGTTAAATGTTTTCTACTACTAAAATTTGATTGAAACTTTGGAATCGATGTATAGATATTTTGTTTTAAAAATAGGACTAGTTCTGCTGGGTTTACTTCTTAGCAGTAGTGGCGTTGCTCAACACTATGTTGGAGCAAAGTTTGGGTATGGAACTGGGTCGGTGAGAATCTACCCAAAGCAGGAGACAAAGACTCTCTTTGGTCTCTATTCGGGAGGCTTGTCATGGAAGTATTATAGCTCCGAGCGAGTTTTGGGCGGTATTCAGGCAGATTTGGAGATTATACAGAAGGGGTATAGGTTCAGACAACCCTATATTTTTGGTGCCCCTGGAGACTCTGCAATGTTTTTCAGATATGTCAACTCGGCACAGGTTCCACTGATTTGGCAACCGCATGTCTATTTTCTTGAGCGAAAGGTGAGAATGTTCCTGAATTTGGGAGTGGTTTTTTCCTACAACTTCAACTCTCAAACAGAGTGGAGGTCGGACGAGAATGTGTTGTTGAATAGGTCGGACTACAACATGAGTTTAACCCGGGACAATAGGTGGGGCTACGGGTTGATGGGTGGATTTGGGCTTGGATTTCTGAGTGGCAGGTTGGAGTATATGGCCGAGTTGCGGTACTATTTTGGCTACTCCGATCTGCTCAAAAATAGGACTCAGTATGAATCAAATCCTCTGCGTTCGCCGCTGGACAACCTCAACCTTTCGGTGGGTATCTACTATAGGCTTGGCAGCGGAGGCCTTCTATCACCAGCCAGCAAGAAGACCCAGACAAAGATGGACAAATCGGAGAGAGCACGACACAGAGGAGCATTTATACCTGAATAGAAAAAACACTCATAAATAGTTATTGAAAAATAGTTAGGTACTTACAAATAGGAACAAAAATAGAAAAATGGAGAGTCAGAGACAGTTAAAGGTATCTAAACAGATACAGAAAGATATTAGTGATATATTTATTAAGGAGGCCGCAGATTTGATTCGTGGCAAGATGGTTTCGGTGACAATGGTGCGGGTTAGCCCCGATTTTGGATTTGCTAAGATCTATGTTAGCATCTTTCCGTTTGCACAGAGCCCTGCGGTGCTGACAATCTTGTCAGAAAATGTGTGGATGATCCGAAAGGCACTTGGCACAAGGATCAAAGATCAGTTGAGGCAGATTCCAGAGATTGCATTTTATATTGATGATTCACAGGAGTATGCCCTGAATATCGACACACTTTTGAAGGAGTAAAACCCACCTTAAACCTGTTTTCACAATGAATTGGCTGTCATTGCTATTCGCAAAAAAATATCTTTTTGCTAAGAGGTCACACTCGGTGATTAACATCATCTCGGTTGTTAGCTCATTTGCCATTGGTGTAACTGTGGCAGCAATGGTGATCCTGTTGTCGGTTTTCAATGGGTTTGAGGGGATTGTGAAGCAGATGTACACACTGTTTGACCCCGATATTGCCATTACGGTGGTCCAGGGCAAGAGTTTTGAGATCTCTGATATGGATCAGTCGGCTATTCTTGGTGTTGAGGGTGTTGAACGGATTTCGTTTGTGCTGGAGGATAATGTGCTCTTTGAGTACAATGGCAGACAGAGTATCGGTATTATTCGAGGGGTTGACTCACTCTATAATAGTGTTATTCCCATTGAGGAGCTTGTGGTTTCGGGGAGCTATACGCCGCACTTTGGTCAGCACGAACAGGCTCTGGTTGGACAGGGAATTGGTTATAATCTAGGGCTAAACCTGGCTCTATATGAACATTTGAAAGTTTATGCTCCGAGCAAAGGTGAATTTAGTACATTCCTACCCATCAATAGTTTTACCACTGAGAGCCTTGCCCCATCAGGGGTATTTGCACTTGATGCTCAGACCGATGGCCAATATGTGATTGTGCCCATTGAATTTACGCAGCGGTTGCTGAATGGGCCCCAAAGTGCATCAATGGTGGCCATAAAGATTGTTCCGGGGGCAGATGCTGACAGGGTTAAGCAGAGATTGAGAGAGATTGTGGGAGATCGGTACAAGGTTCTCACCCGCTACCAGCAAAAGGAGTCGCAGTATAGGATTATGACATACGAGAAGTGGGGAATATTCTTTATTGTAGCCCTGGTGATGCTTATTGCGTCGTTTTCGGTTGTAGGATCGCTCTCAATGTTGATAATAGATAAGAGAAAAGACATTAATACGCTCGAGACACTGGGTGCCACGAGGGTATTTATTCGCAAAATTTTCATTGCTCAGGGGGTGATGATCTCGATGATTGGTGCCATGGGTGGGTTGCTGTTTGGCACACTGATTTGTCTAGTGCAGCAGTGGTTTGGGTTGATAAAAATTCCGGCCCGAACTTTTATTGTTGACACCTATCCTGTTGTTATTAAACTTAGTGATCTGGCTGAGATTGTGGTGCTGTTTGTGGCCATAAACTACATTATTACGATATTTACGGTGTATAAAATGATACCTAAAGGCGATTTAAGAGGATGAGGTTAAGAGTATTTTATATTTTTGTGGCTTTGGTGCTGGTGGCATCATGCAACCGTCCCAAGACGATAGATGATGATAAATTGGTGAAGATATTTGAAGATATTTTCCTTGCCAATGCCTACACCTCAACCAATGGGCTGATAATAGATAGCATGAATGTCTATGAACCTATCTTGGCTAAGTATGGGTACACGCCCACCGATATGACCTACACGATTAAGAACTACTCGAAGAGGAAGAGCTCGAAGTTGACAAATGTTATCGACAAGGCGGTTCTGGAGTTGGAGCTCCAACATCGAGTCTTTGAGCTGAGGGTGGCGGTGTTAGACACAATCGATGCCCGGGCTGGAGAGAGGTTCAAGAGGTTGGTGTGGGAGCGAGATTCTATCCTGATTCGTGGCTTTAGGGACACAGCTAAGCTGCGAATGAAGTTTCCAGCAACGCCGGGTCAATACAAGATTATGTTTAGCTATTTGATTGACACTCTGGACAAAAACTATAATACTGTTGTGGAGGTTAGTATAGAATCGCCAGAGAGTGGTAAAGAGTTTGAAATTCTGCTGGCTAGCTACTCCAAAACGGCGACCACCCCAACAATAAGATTTGATTCGTTGCGGGTGGTTCACTATCTGCCAAAAAAGGTTGCCCTGGATTCGTTGACTATTGTATTGCGAGATTACAAACTTCTGATCGATGAAAAAGAGTACTCAAAAGCTACGCAAGATAGCCTCTCACTACTTATTGTGCCGCCACGGATTGGTCAAGGGCGGGATAGTATCCGTTGATCCAGAGGGGTATATTGTTGATATTTCGCAGAGTGAGCGGGTAGATTCTCTGGCTGACGTTGAGTTCTATGGCGGTTTGTTGGTGCCAGGGTTTATTAATTCGCACTGCCATCTGGAACTTTCCCATCTTCGTGGGAGCATTGAGCAGGGGGGTGGATTTGCAGGTTTTGCATCGGAAATCGGTAGCAAAAGGCAATCCTTCACCGACCAGCAACGTGTTCAGGCTCTGACATATGCCGACCGACGCATGTGGAGCGAGGGGGTTGATGTGGTTGGAGATGTGAGTAATGGGGATATCAGTTTTGGGCTCAAAGCCATTAGTAACATCTGCTACATAACTTTCTTAGAACTTTTTGGGCTAAGGGTCAACTCAATAGAGCCCCTTATCTCCACTATTGAAAAGGCCCACCAGGCAGGAATCACCTATATAGTAACACCCCACTCCACCTACTCCCTCAATAGGCAGGGCTTCAGTGCAGCAGTTCAGGCTAGTGAGGGTGATAATAGAACTCCTTTGTCGATACATTTTTTTGAGAGTAGTGCTGAAATAGAGCTCTACCACGGTTTTGGTGCACTACAACAGTGGTATGATAAGATGGGTTTTGAGCTCGATTTTATTGGCTATGGCTCTGCTGTGAACCGAATAGTAGAGAGCATATCCAGCGACCGCCGAGTGATGTTGGTTCACAACACTGAGATTCGGATTGAGGATATAGAGAAGCTACAACAACATTTTGGTCAGAACCTTACCTGGGTTCTATGCCCACGATCTAACCAATTTATCAGTGGCTCTCACCCGCCTGCAAAACTTCTGTCACAGATGGGTGGGCGGATTGCCATTGGCACAGATTCGCTGGCATCTAACCAAAGCCTATCTATGGTTGAGGAGCTCAAGCAGTTTCCAGAGATTGATCTAGAGACCAAGCTCCGATGGGCAACTCTCTCTGGAGCTGAAGCCCTGGGTATTGAACACAAATATGGTAGTATTGAGGTTGGAAAGAGGTCGGGCCTGGTGCAAATTTCGGGCATAGACTGGCCTACAATGTCATTAGGCACATTGGCAACAAGTCGTCGGATAAAATAGGGGTTCTGGGAAGTGATCTACATGTGTGAAATGCGATCTCGCTTCAGAATGTGCCTGTCAGTAAATCTACTACCTCGTACAAAGGCTCTGTTATTAATCCATTTTTTGTGCTCAGGGGCAAACAGCCGATCTAGGGGCATGTTCTTCAGGAGCACATATTTTTCGCACAACACCTTGAATTTCTCCTGCCCATGCCCCACCGTACAGTAGTAGAAAAGCAGCAGTAGTTCGTAGTCAGATATCTGTGCCCTCATGAAACTGGTATACTGATACTTCTGAATGTCAGACACATGACCTTCATCTATATGTTTCATCAATCGGTATAGACTTCTGTAGTAGAGCCCAATATTGGCCATCTCGTCTTTCTCCAATGCAATAAAAAAGGCCACCAGTCCCTCCTTTGTCAGCACAATTGGGGGTAGCCCCTGGATTGCCCGAGTGTTGGGATTGAGCAGATGCTCAATCTTTTCATAACAAGCCCTAAAGGCCCTAGCCCCAATCTGATCCTCAAAATCCATCGTCAGACGAATATCCTTCAGGTCACGGTGGAGCTCAAAGAGTGTATTTTCAAAATTTTGACGTTGCAACTCACTGAACTGCCTGCTATTGCTCCTCAAAGCCCAGAATGTTGCAACTGTCATCAGCAGTGTGGCAATGGTACTTAAGGCGTCCCAGTCGACCTGTATCTCAAAAAAATGCTCTATAAATGTCATTATCTTGATGTGTTTAAGCGATTGATGATATTTATTTATCTATTATTTATTGGAAATTACTTAATTTACAGCCTTCAAACTCATATCAAGACTCTTGATCTGGTGGGTGAGAGCACCAACCGAAATGTAGTCCACACCACAGAGTGCATACTCCCTAAGCGTGTCGAAGGTGATTCCTCCCGAGGACTCAATCTCAAAATTGTCGCCCGTCTCTTCACTATACTCTCTGATTCGTCTAACAGCTGCGGCAGTCATATCTACCGTAAAATTATCCAACATTATTCGGTCTACCCCACCCACAGCAAAGATCTCCTCAATATCCTGCATTGATCGCACCTCGACCTCGATTCTCAAATTTTTACCCGAATGGAGCAGATACTCCTGGGTCTTGGTAACAGCCAAAGTGATTCCACCCGCAAAGTCAATATGGTTATCCTTGAGCATCACCATATCGAAAAGACCCATTCTATGATTCTCACCACCACCCAACTTAACCGCCATTTTGTCCAGGACTCGCATACCAGGCGTGGTTTTACGTGTATCTAACAGCCTGGCATCAAGGCCACTAAGTTGCTCAACATAGATTGCCGTTTGGGTTGCCACTCCACTCATTCGCTGCATCACGTTGAGCAAAATACGCTCAGCCTGAAGAAGCGACTGAACCCGCCCCTGCACATAAAATGCAATATCGCCACTGTTGACCCTCGCCCCATCTGCAATTCGCTGGTCGAACTCAATCTGGGGATCGAGCCTATGCAAGATCATTTGAGCGATCTGAACACCTGCCAACACTCCACTTTGCTTCACAATAAGCTGCATACCTCCCCGAGCATCGGCTGGTATTGTTGCCAACGAACTGTGATCTCCATCACCGATATCCTCCTTGATAGCCAGTTCGAGCAGTTCATCGACAAGCTCTTTATACTCTTGTTTCATAATACTTAGCTTAGTTTCAAAAAAACCGTAACTTTACCACAAAGATACTAAAAACAGACAAAAATCTATCATCATGGCTAAAAAGTTATTTTCCTCTCTACTCCTCTTCTCAATCTGTTTTGTGGCATTCGCTCAAAAAGGTACTGTGCAGAACCTCTCAATGAGGAGCGAAATTTTGGGCACCCAGCGAGACTACTCCATCTATCTGCCGATTGGGTACGCAGATTCGGGCAGATCCTATCCTGTTCTCTACCTGCTGCATGGGGCGTGGGGGGACAACTCAGACTGGATAACAGCTGGAAACATGAGACTAATTGTTGATGAGACAGTTGCAAGTGGTTTTGCCCACGAAATGATCATCGTCATGCCCAATGCTCGAGGGGAGGCGGAGAACAAGGCGGGTAAAAATATGGGCTATTTCAATGTTGCTGGCTGGTCCTACATGGACTATTTTTTCGAGGAGTTCATACCCTTCATCGACAAGCAATATAGAACCAAGGCCGAGAAACAGAGCCGTGCAATTGCTGGACTCTCAATGGGTGGCGGAGGAGTGGTGGTCTATGCCCAGCGTCACCCCGAAATGTTTGGCTCTGCCTGTTCGCTGAGTGGGCTGGTTGGGGTGATGACTAAAAGTCTATCAACCCAGGACAACAAAGTATTTGAAATGTCTGCTAACCAGACCAATCCTGTTGAATTTGTACAAACCGCGGACCTAAACAGAGTAGCTGCCCTACGAACAGTTCGCTGGTATGTGGATTGTGGCGATGATGACTTCCTGTATGAGGGTAACGTGAACCTATACCTGGCCATGAGAGCCAAGAACATACCTCTTCAGTACCGTAAGAGAGATGGAGCTCACACGTGGTTCTACTGGCAAACAGCACTGCCAGAGGTGATTAGATTTGTCTCTGCGGGGTTTGAACAGTAACAGTAGGGGACTTCTATTAATCGTTTTTTCTTAGTTATGGGTAACGATGCCAAAATGCTCACAGTGGAGGTCTACCCCAAAGGGTAGACCTCCACTGTGAGCATTATAAACCTAAGAAACTCTAGCCCAGCCTATTAATCGCTAAATCGATACGGCTAAGGGTCTCATCTCGACCAATTATCTCAACAATCTCAAACATACTAGGTCCCTTACTCTGCCCCACAACCACCAAACGGAACGAATTCATGATCTGCCCCATTGGATATCCATTCTCAGCAATCCATTCATGCACAGCATGTTCGCAGTTTTTGGCCGTGAAATCTGCAACACCTGCCAAAACTCTCCCCAACTCCAACATACGTTGTGGCACCTCGGCCTTCCAGAATTTATCCACAACCTTCTGATCATACTCAGCAGGGGCCTCAAACAAGAACGAAGCCAGATCCCAAAAATCCGACACAAACGTAGCCCGCTCCTTGATCAACCCCGCAACCCTCGAGGCCATCTCAACCGAACTATCAACACCCTTCAACTTCAACAACGGAATAAACATCTCACCCAGAGCCTCATTGCTCATCTGGTGAAGATACTCACCATTAAACCACCGAGCCTTGTCAGGGTCAAACCGTGCCCCCGACTTACTCACCCTATCCAACGAAAAGAGCTCAACAAGCTGCTCCATTGAGAAGATCTCACGATCATCACCAGGATTCCAACCCAAAAGTGCCAACATATTTATAAACGCCTCGGGCAGGTACCCATCTTCACGATAACCTCGAGACACATCGCCCGTTGCTGGATCTGTCCACTGTGTTGGGAAGACCGGAAAACCCATCTTGTCTCCATCTCTCTTACTCAACTTCCCCTTGCCTGTTGGTTTAAGCAGCAGGGGTAGGTGTGAAAATTCTGGCTGGGTCTGGCTCCAACCAAATGCACGGTATAGCAGATAGTGTAGCGGCAAAGAGGGCAACCACTCCTCGCCACGGATCACATGCGAGATCTCCATCAGATGGTCATCAACAACATTTGCAAGGTGGTGGGTAGGTAGCATATCACTTGATTTGAACAGCACCTTATCATCAAGAGTAGAGGTGTTAATCACCACCCTACTGCGGATCAGATCGTTCATCTCCACATCTTCGTTCACTGGCATGCAGAATCTGATCACCCACTGATCACCACGCTCAATCCTCTGTTGAACCTCCTGGGGGCTCAACCGCAAAGAGGTATCCAGCGACTCACGGATTTTATAGTTGTAGGCAAATGTCTGACCACTGGCTTCGGTCTGGGCTCTGAGCTGATCCAACTGCTCAGGGGTATCAAAGGCATAGTAGGCACCGCCCGAAGCCACCAACTCCAGTGCATATTTAAGATAGATATCCCTACGTTCACTCTGACGATGGGGGGCATGCGGGCCACCCTGCACAACACCCTCATCAAACTCAATACCACACCACTTCAGTGAGTCAACAATATACTGCTCAGCACCCTCAACAAACCGTGCAGAGTCAGTATCCTCAATGCGGAGGATAAAATCGCCTCCCGCTTGACGAGCAAACAGGTAGTTGTAGAGTGCCGTCCTCACCCCACCAATATGAAGTGCTCCCGTTGGACTGGGTGCAAATCTGACACGTACTCTTCTTTGTGAACTATTCATCATCACCAACTAATTTATGGTCTATACATTAAATAAAAGTGCATAATATCACCATCTTTCACAACATACTCCTTGCCCTCAATGGCAATTTTGCCCGCCTCACGACAAGCTCTCTCCGACCCATAGTGCATGTAATCATCATACTTAATCACCTCGGCACGGATAAAGCCTCGTTCAAAATCGGTGTTTATGACACCTGCCGCAGCTGGAGCCTTAATACCCCTGGTGTAGGTCCAAGCACGGGTCTCCTTGACACCCGTTGTAAAATATGTCTCAAGATTCAGAAGCGAATAGGCACTTCTAATCAAACGACTTACCCCCGACTCAGTCAAACCTGCCTCGGCCAAAAACATCTGCCTCTCGTCGCAATCCTCCAACTCGGCAATATCCGCCTCTGTGGCAGCTGCAACAATCAGCAATTCTGCATTTTCACTCTTGATAGCCTCTCTCACCGCCTCAACATGTGCATTGCCCGACACAGCACTTGCCTCGTCCACATTACAGACATAAAGCACAGGTTTAGAGGTAAGTAGGTGTAGATCATAGACCAACTTCTGATCCTCCTTATCCAGCACCACCGTGCGAGCAGAGAGCCCCTGCTCCAGCACTGATTTATACTGAACCAATATCTCATAAACTCTTTGTGCACCCTTGTCTCCTCCGGTCTTGGCCATCTTGCCAACCTTGTTCATTCGAGCCTCGACACTCTCCAAATCTTTGATCTGCAGCTCAGTGTCGATAATTTCCTTGTCTCTTACAGGGTTAATCGATCCATCGACGTGGGTTATATTGTCATTCTCAAAGCACCTAAGCACATGAATAATGGCATCGGTGTCACGAATATTAGCCAAAAAATTTATTACCCAATCCCTCTCCTTTTGATGCACCCTTGACCAGACCCGCAATGTCAACAATTTCGATTGTGGTGGGAATAATCTTTGTTGGGTTGTCAATCCGAGCAAGGTTAATCATCCTATCATCGGGAACCGTTATCACCCCAATATTGGGTTCTATGGTACAAAACGGAAAATTTGCTGCCTGAGCCTTAGCATTCGACAGGCAGTTGAAAAGTGTAGACTTTCCCACATTGGGGAGTCCCACTATGCCACATTGTAGAGCCATTTCAAAACTATATTTTATGAATTAAGTTCACAAAGATACCACAATTTAGTGAAAATCACCACTGTTTATTTTGTAATATCAAGGGATAAAACGTAACTTTGGGCGTTAATGTGAAAATTAAAAAATACTTATATGAGTTTTCGGGTGGTTTACAACGACCTATACAGGGTGTGCGAAATGGCAAAAGGCTGGGATAAGTCGCAGTTTGCTAGCAAAATAGAGATTGATTTGATGCTCAAAAAATTACAGACTATATATGACAACGTTCTGGAAATTGATCAAAATCATAGCAGTCCACCAGCCAACAATTCATCTGATATAGAGTCGATTGTTTGGGATCTTGAGATGACAGATAAGGTCTCTGTGAACGAAAATACAGAGACCAAACCTGTGCCCCGCGAATATATTGAACAGGAAGAAAAGGCAGTGGAAGAGGCGGTTGAGGAGCTGACAGACGATCTGATTTTTGAGATGGTAGACGGCATGGCAGAAGAGTCTGCTAGTGAGCTTATTGAGGAGATTGCCGAGGGGTTGCACCAGGAGCTGAATCCCGATCTGATAGATGACATTAGGGAGGCTGTTGTGGAGGAGCTACTCAAAGATGAGGTCAAGGTTGATTATAGCACTGAAGCGGAACAACGTGACATTGAGCATGTTGAACAGCGGCTATTTTCAGAAGAGGCTGCCCCAGCTAGGGCAAAGATGGATCGGAGAATGATTCTTTCGCTGTATGATGACAATCCTGTTCGGGAACACCTGAAGCCAGTGTCGGAGCCAACCTTAGAGGTTGAACAGCCCACAGATAACCCTCGGCCCCGTGAAGTGTTTGAGTTGCAACCTCGTGCCCAAGTGGAGAGCCCCAAAGCTCATCTCACCTCAATTGACCAACCATACAGTACTGTTTTGTCCGATGTTCTGGGCACTAGTGGCAACACAGTTGGTGATCAAGCCATTAGAGAGTCGGATAGAAGTGTGGATGTGGCAACCAAAGTTGCATCGGATCAGGCCACCTCATTGCGACGCATGGTGGGGATCAACGATAAATTTTTGATGGTTGACGACCTGTTCGAGGGCAACCCAGCCAACTATGAAGCCTGTATCACCAAACTAGACCAGTTCACAACACTGGATCAGGCATTGATCTACATTCATGAAAATTATAACTGGAACCCAAATTGTGCAGGGATAAAAATGTTGATGGACCTGCTGACTCGCAAGCTTGAGTAGAGAAAAAGTTAGAACCAAAGAATCACTAAAAAACGAAGATGGCCAAACTATATATAGTACCAACTCCCATTGGGAATCTAGATGACATCACCCTGCGGGCAATAAAGACCCTCACGGAGGTGGATCTGATTCTGGCGGAGGATACGCGAACATCGGCTTTTTTGCTGAAGCACTTGGGCATTGAGAAGCGGCTACACTCTCACCACAAGTTTAATGAACACCGCACCGTTGAGATGGTTGCCGAGCGGATTGGTGCAGGGCAGAATGTTGCTTTGATCTCTGATGCTGGTACTCCGGGCATCTCTGACCCTGGTTTTTTGTTGGTGCGGACCTGCATTGAGATGGGAATTGATGTTGAGACGCTGCCAGGAGCAACGGCGTTTGTGCCAGCACTGGTTCAGAGTGGTTTTCCATGTGATAGATTTATTTTTGAAGGGTTCCTGCCTGTTAAAAAGGGGCGAAACAGACGCCTTGCCGAGGTGGTTGAACAGAGCAGAACGATGATTTTTTATGAGTCTCCCTATCGTGTGGTTAAGACATTGACTCAATTTGCGGAGCTACTGGGTGCAGAACGGGAGGTGTCTGTCTCTCGAGAGATCACTAAGAAGTTTGAGCAGACAGTTCGTGGACCATTGTCCACCGTGATAGCCCACTTTAAGGAGCATGCACCAAAGGGTGAATTTGTGATTGTGCTTGCTGGCAGACCCAAACATGGCCTGGTGGCGGAGATAGATAGTGATTTAGAGTAGAAGGGGCTTCTATTAAGTAACTCCAAACAATTAATAAAGGTCACCTTGAGAGTGATGAATCGTTTCTAAGATGGATATGACTATGGATTATAAGGAGATTTGTACGGCTGTTTGTGGGATCGCAAAGTTGGCTGGAGAGTATATTGCTGAGCAACGCAAGACATTTTCATTTGAGAGTGTAGAGTTTAAGGGTGCCCACAATCTTGTTTCTTATGTTGACAAGGGTGCCGAGGTGATGATTGTAGCGGCACTCAGGGAGCTTTTGCCCCAGAGTGGCTTCATAACCGAGGAGGGTACGACAGAGGTGGCTGGTGACCAAGAGTTTATATGGATAATTGATCCGCTCGATGGCACCACCAATTTTGTCCATGGTTTGCCGCCCTATTGCGTCAGCATTGCCCTGATGTGTGGGCAGGAGGTTGTTGTGGGGGTTGTTTATGAGATCACACTTGGAGAGATGTTCAGTGCATGGCAGGGTTCAGATGCCTATTTGAATGGTGCAAAGATTGTGGCTTCAAAGGTGGACAAGCTGGAGAACTCGTTGGTTGCGGTTGGTTTCTCTTACGCAACAATTAGCGAGGTTGAGGGATTTTTAGATGAGATTGCCTTTTATCAGAAGAATACGGACGGGGTGCGTCGGCTTGGTTCTGCTTGTGCCGATCTGGTCTATGTTGCAGCAGGCAGATTCGATGCCTATCGTCAGGTGAATCTTCAGCCATGGGACGTAGCGGCGGGTGCATTTATTGCCCAGAGGGCTGGAGCTGTGGTGAGCGACTACAAAGGGGGTGATGACTTTATTTTTGGTCGCTCGGTTGTGGCGACTA